>JAOEGS010017705.1:99287-115352 GCA_025447755.1 Corythornis vintsioides
ATCTCTGGAGACACTTAAGAGCCGCCTGGATCTGTTCCTGGGTGACTTGGTCTAGGTGATCCTGCTTGGGCAGGGGGTTTGGACTAGATGATCTTCTAGGTCCCTTCCAACGCCTAACATTCTGTGATTCTGTGATTAATAAACTAGTACTTTCCCTGGAAAAAGCACATTCAGGAATCACCCTTCTTGTTTTGTTTTGTTTTTTCTAGAAGAAGTCCTAATCATTTTGTTGCCACTAATAATTAATATATATTCATTGTTTTACCATTTCTCATGGAGCTGTTTTAATATACAGGTTTTTATGCTAGCCAGGGTAGAAAAAATAAAATATTGCAGGGCTATCTTGCTGTTTTTAACCAACCTTGTTGTAAGGAAGGAGACCATAATTTTGTATACCATGATTTGTAAAAGATTATAAACCTAGTGTTTGTAGCGGTGATTTTTTTGCAGTGCCTTAGAGTTTTTCAGTTACTTAGAGTTTTATATACATATTTGCTTGTAATAAAATAAATTAATTATTGTGCTCTGACGTAATGTACAGAATAATGTAAAACTTTGTCTCATATCCTTTTTTTTCATAATTTGCATTCTAACTCTAATGAAAAGAAACTATGAGACAGTATTTAGAGGTCTAAAATATTGTTAATGCCAAACGTAACATTGTTTTGTCTCTTTTTTTTCCTTAGGACTTTCAAATAGTGTTGACATCAATTGTTCCCTTTGAAAACTTATTCCAGAACTGGGCAAATTGTGTAATTGTCATGTAAAGTGTACAATATGAGTCACCTGATAACAATAAATGTATGTCAGCAAATGCATAGCAGTATGTTGACTGAATGTCCCATAAAGTACTCTTTCTGTAAAGTGATCTGTACAATATCTGCAGTAGTGTTAATTGATTTTGCTTAATCTTTAAGCAATAAAGTTTTCAAGATGTAAGAAAAAAAATAACGTGAGTGAATGGATGGGATACCATTTTTGCTTTTCACATCATATTTGAATCAAACATATCTGTATATCTGTTACTCAGTGGTATGCTTTTTATCACTCAATTTTGTGATGTGATTGTTTTGTCCCCTACAAAACCCCAGTGAGATGTCTGTATGAATACTTTCTGAACTAGGAGTCACAGATTTCCTTTCTTCAGGCTTTCAGCTGTCAGCCTATGTGAAAATGTTATCATATGCAAGAGTCTTGTATATGATATACATATCATATACAAGAGTAAATGCACTTTAAATTACATTAGATTACAGTAGGTTATGAGTACTGGCACTGGGCTGTGCTGTTGTTACGTTTTGGAGTTTGTAATTTTCAAGCTTTGAAAAGTTTATTCTTCTGCATAACAATGAGAAATTAACTCTGGGAAGTGAGAAGCAGCCACCTCAGTGGCTGAGTCTCCCCGATAAGTTTTAATCTGATGAAATGTCTGAGAATGCTTTAGTTGTTCATGGAAGGGATTGAACATGAAACACTCATGCAAAACTGTTGATGAATAAAGATGCCACAGTAATTTTTATATGTAAGAGCTGTTAGATTGCTTTGCTTTTAAGGTAGTTCATCACAGGCACCCTGTGTTGCCTTTTTAACTTCATACCACAGTTTCCCATCAGTCCGATTAGAAATGGCAATGCCCTTATCAGATTAATCTTTATTTTTCTTCATTTCAGTATCTCTGACCTCAGGACAAAACAATCAGTCTGTACTGTATGGGCAGTAATGCTCATGGCTAAGGGTCTGGAGCAGAGATGGAGGTTAAACACAACACTTAAAATTTTAATTGTTTGACACATTCACACTTTTCCTCCTTTTAAGAAAAGGAGGAAGTAAAAAGAATTTTAAGAAAAGGAGGACACCCCAAACACCCCAAAGAAACACTTTTTCATTTCTAAGCAGCTAGCTGCTTGTGATCTTACACAAAACCATGTCTGTTCATTTTATTAGATAAATGAATATCCACAAAATTAAAAATAGCAACAATATTACCTGTCACATTTCGGCTTTTGGGTTCTTTTGCCAAAAATATTTAACTGGAGTTCATGAATATTTTATAGTATTTGTGGGCATAAAACATTAACAGCAATTTGTGTGGCCACACTATAATCACAGAATCATTTCTCATTGAGTACATTAAGTGCTTATTCAGTACATTTATACAAACCATTTGATAATTATTCTAGTGTGACCTTGACCAATTGTTTTCATTATGTAGAGACCTTTTATTGTTTTTATTGCTCTCTTAAACTGCATATAAACATATATGCAGAGAGCTAACAGAGGATTAGCTTGAGAGAGAACCTGCTTCTATATTTTTTCTACACATGGATGAGGCTGATAGAGAAAACTCACAATATTAAAAGAACAGCTAGTAATAATATAAGGACCTAGTCTTGCAGTACTTAGGAGTACTGCTTAGTGAGTATGTTAGAAGGATGAGGAGCTCTGTCACTTACTGGAAGCCATGGGCTCCTGTACTCAGAACAGCAAAAATTGAAAAGCAGAGGATGTGTGTAATTTAAAAGTATTAATTAACCCATATTAAAACATAAACTCTACAACCACAAAGGAGTGACATCCATGTAATCAGAAACAGAATTTGAGCTTTGAAGCTTTTATTTTTCTTAACTGCATCTATTTTTTTTTTCTTTTGTTTTGTGAATTTTTCTTCAGGAGTTGACAAAGGTTTCTGGTAGGCTTGGAAAAATGTCAGGAAAGAAGATCTGACAATGCAAAGTTGTCTTGTCTTCATATTCTTCTTTTAATAGTTCAGCTCATTAATGAGAAAATCATCTGGCTGCTGGCACAATCAGATAGTCACTTATCAGTACATTGAGTTCCGTTTATAGTACTCCGATTCATATTCATGATCAGAGGATGCAGTGGAGCAATTCATTAGCGTACTGCTGCATTAAGCAATCACTGCCAAAATATGACATATTGAGAGTTTGCATTAATATGCTTCCTTTGAGAATCTTTTGGTTAAGAAAATCCTAAGTGCAGAAATCTGTATTGAGAGTTTTCATTAAACTGCTTACTTTGAGTACCATTTGGTTAAGAAAACCCTAAGTGCAGAAATCTGTTGAGATAAATCAGTCAGGCATTTCAAGAAAAACATTGAAACTCCACATATAAAACATCTAGTTAAAATTATCTTTCTTCTTTCTCTTTCTTTCTTTCTTTCTTTCTTTCTTTCTTTCTTTCTTTCTTTCTTTCTTTCTTTCTTTCTTTCTTTCTCTTTTTTATCTTAATTATTTTATTCTGACTACTGAAAGTTAAGGTTGTTTTTATTTAGGTCAAGATATTCAACAATGTCAACAAACTTACTTTTACATTCTGTATTTCTTGCTCATGGTACAAGTAAGGGGCACTTAGAATTGCAGACTGTACATGCTCATCTCACAATGACTCTTTTTTTTTAAAGGGGACAGTGCTTATAATTAGAAGGACATGCTTCTTGTATACTATTGTGCATGATCTTTGCTTTTTCCCTCGCCCTTTCCCCTGTAAAATGGGATACCTAGTTTATGCTACTAATGGCATAAAACAAGCCCTTGATAGAAACTGGTTAAAGGTCAGTTGGAATTAAAAATATATTTGTGTCTGTAAGACCTCTTTCCCTCTTAAGGTCCTGTGTCTTGTCCACCACAAAGTGTTGCCATCTGTAGATGAAGCAAGACTTGGTTTGCCGTCAGTCTTTTGCTCTAGACAACAGAGTAAATGGAGTATTCTGAAGCAGTCAGTGTGGCTTTTAAGCAAAATCTAGACATTTCTCTGGAGCAGAAAAGTCTGTGTGATTTCTTCACACACATATGACAGTGCCATAAACATGAACATGGTCTCACTGAACAGTTTCTCAATCTCATTCAGAATATATCGAAGTATATAATGATAGCTGTATTTTCTAAAACTTAAATTTCACCCTTAAGTCTCCTTAGTCCAGATGATTACTTAAATTGTCCATATATCTACTCTCTGTTTTCAAAGTCATTTACAACCAATACAATCAGCTATGACTACACTGTTCCCATGTTAAACTAGATAAAGAAGAGCACTAGACTCCATATGTATAACTAAAAACTTATCCAATTCTCTGCCCATCACATTTTTGTGGTGGTGGTCTGTTATTACATTGTCTCAGATGGGGGTTCATGTGCTTTAATGATAAAAACCCTTCTGTACTGCTATTGCTGCACAAATTTAAATGAAAAAGAAATTAATTTAAAAAGCAAAAGAGTACAGCAATTTTAAGAACAAGGGCAAACAAGCAAAGAAAGTAGTGAATGGAAGAACCACAGAAGCAATCCTCCCCATGAAATCTAACCAGTGACATATATTACAAGAGTGAGACCATTTTATCTAGGCTTTAAACAGGAAAAAGAAATAGGAAGAATTATTCTGAGTAAGGAGTGAATCACACATTGCTTTATGCAAGCCAGTAATGGCAATCACTTTTAATTTACAGTGTGGTGACTCAAAGCCACATCTCTATGGTAAGGAATGAACTGGAAATTCACTGTTGTCTCTGAGAAGGCAGGAATTCTGACTAAGTTCACTTTTTATGTAGATGTTTGGTATATCTGTAAGCATCTAGAGAGAGCTTATTTTTGACCTAGTTCTGGAAAAGATTAACATGTGATTTAGCTCTCATTCATTTCTATTCATGGTCCTAGATCTCACAGCTGTTGCAGAACACGAAGAATCAAGACAGGTTTTTGATGACTTTATACCTTACAAATGCATAATCAAATGGTGACATAAGACCATTTAGAATAGCAGGATATATTTAAAAAATTAATAATATTTGCCACTGTTGCTCTCAAGTTTTTATTTTTATTCAACCACCAATATATTCTAGTAATACAAAAACAGTGATTGTGGATTTAATTTCTTATAAAATGCATCAATCTAATTATTTAATTCTTCAAAACAACTATGCATTGAGATGGAATCACCTATCTTATAACAAGTGCAATAACAATGGTTAGAACAAATGCAATAACAATCTTTAAGATCCTTGAAGATTTCCAATACAGATCACCTTTTTAATATTATATTTTTACAGCGAAGACTGCATGATTTCTCCTCCAATATAACTGTAGCTAAAAAGACAAGGTACTTTCATTGCATACATATTTAACCTGCTTACATCGCTCATGATAATAACAACAACAAAAAAAAAATCTGTGGTCAACTGGGAACTTCACAGCACCACAGTAGTTCCACATGCATGAACTTATTTTTATAGCTTTGTTGGGGATAGCATGTGGTAGGTGATTTGCTGCTCAGTAGAAACCTGGTAAATCACCATATCTGGACTGGGAGAGAATCTCCAGTTGCTAGCCAGGTTTCTGGAATGTCCTGAAGAGACACATTGTGCAAACATAGACCTTTTGTGGGAGTTTTTTAGAAGCTGAGTACAGGCAGGTATGTGTGTTTGTACGCTAACAATTTATATGAGTTCACAGAGTATCACAATTTTTTCAAAATCCTCCCACACTGATATATTCTGGGATCCCCATCAGTGAAGTATGTAAAATCTGACCCTTTCAGGTATCTCTGTTTCTGTGTCCTATAATTTTATTCCACTTTTTTGACTATTCTTTTATAATGCTAGCTCCAAATATCAGCATATTTCAATAGCACATTCTCATCTCTCACTGGTCTTTGCTTCTATATCTAACTGATACGGACAAACTTGTAAAGGTGATCAGACGCAGAAGATTTTTCAAAGCTGTTCTAGGTGAAGGCATTCAAGCTGGAAAAATGTGTTATTTCATCATAGCTTTTTTTGAGAACATGTAATTGTCAATGAACTTAAAGGTAGTTTTTACAAAGCTGGTTGTCTTAACATAGGTACAGAAAGTTGCTCTTCTGACAATTTAAGAAATGAGAAAAATTGAAACTTATGTTTCAGTCTTAAGAATGTTTACTAAGTGTTATAGTAAACACTATTCATATATTTTTCTCGAAGTCCAGCATCTGGATGGGATTAATAATTTTTTTAAAAACCCTCCATTATGCCAGCAGCACATCTCTATAGCCTCCAGTATTATAACTTTGAAGGGGACTCTTCAGCAATACCTAGATTTGGCTGAAGGATTCTTTTTGGAAACTCCAGTGTAAAACAGGGATTAACATTTCAATATTTTATACTAAAAATGCTCAGGATTGAGGTGCATCCTCAGTGAAGAATTCACCTCACACAATGGGAAACAATAAACAACCCTTTTCCAAAGTGTTGTTGAAAACATTTTGAAAGGTAAATTTGCTTATTTTTTTTGCCTCAAGAATATCAAAGGGATTCTCTAGACAGATCTGACTGTATTTCAGATATGTTGGCAATGAAATCCTTCCTTAGCTTTGTCCCAACACATAGTTCTATGTATTATGTACATGAATCTCAGAAACAGATGGGGTACACTTTACCCAGAATCTAATCCTAGTGAGGTAGAGAGGCCAGATGGTCTCACTTTCCAAATGAAAACTTTCAGATGGTCTTTAAACTAAGCAAACATTTTATTAACATTGATGGCTGGATATAGTATAATACACAGAGAAGATTAATTAGAAACCCTAATTAAATGTAACAGTGTAAAAGAACCAGAGCACTATTTGGCATCAAACAGCTTTTTAAGATTCTTGTTGAAACCTGGAGTCTTCAGCATGCTGAAGTGAACAACAAAGCTGCAAAGTGAACAATAGAAAAGCAGAAACAATGAGATATACTAAAAGGTGCCAAACTCAATTGTACATGAAATAATTTTGTGTATTTTTTATAGAATGATAGGAAAGAGGGCTGAAAGGAACCTTTAGAGGTCATCTAGCTCATCCCCCTACCCCAAGGCAAGATCAACTATACCTAAATCATTCCTGACAGATGTTTGTCTAACCTGTTCTTATAAAGCTCTAATCATGGAGATTCCAAAACATCCCTAGGCAATGTATTCCAGTGTGTAATTATCATTGTTTGAAAGTTTTTCCTAATGTTTAACTCTGAATCACCATTGCTTCAATTTCAGCTTGCTATTTTTTTGTTCTGTTGACCAAGGGCATGGGAAATAGTTGTTTCTTTTTTTTTTTCTCACCAAATGCCTTTACAAATTTTCCCTGTTTCCCTGCTGTTTTTTTTTTTTTTTTTTTTTTGGTTGGTTGGTTCATTGGTTTTTTATCTTAAATAAGAAATCCAGTTTTTTATTTTTCTTCCCGCTTTATCTTCTGATCATTTGCTTTCCCTTTAGTAAGACTAAATCTCTCTGAAAGGTGACATTGGAAACTGAATGTTGTATCTGCACTTGTAGCTGTGCTCAGTGGAATGGAAGGACTGTATCACAAGTGTTACGGACAGCATTCCTGTTACATATCCTGGTAGGATGCTTGCTTCTTTTCTAAGGTTTCATTTTGTTGATTTGTGCTAAATTAACATTCCTTTCCTTCAGAAGTCTTGCACAGCCTCTCATTTCCAGCTTAGTTTTAATAACAGTTGACTGAATATATCGAAAAAGGGATTTCTTTGCTATTTTTCAGTGTGCACAATTGGAGAAAAGGAATATTTGTTTACATGAAGACATTATCATGTCCCCCAAACAAATGAGGTGAGTCAGTTTTCTTCAGCCTATTAAAGGAACATACATCTGGCAGTAATGTTTTAATTCTCAAACAGATGGAGTGGGGAGCTCGAGGATACAAATGTCACACATTACTTCTCTGTTTAAATTCTGTGCTGTATCTCTGTTTCACAGCAGGAATTACCGTGGATCGTGGACAGTAACCAAGAAAATGTTGCCATGTTTTCAAAACATCCTGACCTCTAGTTACTTAGTTAATTAGTTGGCAATACAACCCTACAAGGTCGTACCATCTTACTAAAACCTGTTTGGATCTTCAAGAGACAAAGCAACTGCAACTGGTCAATGTCACAGAGAATGACTTCCAGGAACCTCCTCCTGATGCCACACACCAAGTGTGCTCCTACTCCAGCTCCCTAGGAAAGTGCTGTGGTGAAGTGTTGTAGAAAAGCACAGGAAGTGGCACTTGGACCCTGACTGTTTTGAACGTTTGCTGAGACAAACGTGTTTATAGATCACAGAAAAGGGAACAGGTGTGGAAATTCAAGGAATTTTATCCCCTCAGATGTTGCAGTCACAGCTGAAGTAGTAAAAATAGATGCACTTGTGGGAGCAGCAGCAATAGCAAGGACTAATGCTGAAAGAGTTCAGAGAGGGAGGATAGGCCAGCTTCTCACACAAGCAAGGATAAGCAAGGAGGACATTCATTATGGACTGCTCTGAAAAGTGACAGCACCCAAACTGCTTCTCTTAACAAGTTTCCTCTTTTGTAGTTTCCCAGAATCAGCTGCATACCACTTTCTCACTACCAATGTGCAGCACATATGGCTGCCTTGCAAGAATCACACGAATCATACTATAAGTTCATTTTTATTAGTAGCTTCTGCTTAATTAAGGGATGCATCATCCTTCATCAATCAGCTTCTGTGCATGTGAGTTGTTCTCAACCACTCTGATGGTTCAAACTCCAAGCAGATACCGTTCTTGTGCTGTAGGCAAGAGGCTGGTTTGCTTGATTTTGGGAAGCCAGGGGCAGAACTGTATCCCTGATCATTAAAGGGAAGTTGCATACACAGCTATGGCAATGGTAGAGCCACAATGACTTTCTGCTACTGTGCACTGTGACTGAGGCAAAAAGTTAAGAAGAAAAAGGTTATAGTTAAGACAGTGAAAAGCATAGTCACAGCTTGAAAGATGTTGTGGGGTTTTTTCTGTTGTTTTTGTGTTTGTGTTTGGTTGGTTTGGTTTTTTTTTTTTCATAACTTCCACAATTTTCTGGTTTTTTTTTTTAAAGAAATCAGATTAGTTTCTGGAGTCATCACAAGTTTGCACTCGTGTAGAAATATAGAAGAAATTTCTGCAGAGGCACTAATCAGGCAGGTGTTTCTAACACAGCACAGTGAAGTGCTAAATATAGAGATGGTGTGGATAAAGTAAACCTATAGTTTTACTTCTCAGAATGGACACATGAATCTACACAAGAGTATACGTATCTAAAACTGCTGGATCCAGCTAGCCTGGGGTTGCCTTCTCTTCTCTTGGGCTCTCTTCCTGGTGCTGCACAGTGAGAGGTATGTGTAATTATAGATAATCACATTTCCTGGTCTTTCAGTTAATGATAAAAAGGGCCGTCTGTTCTCACTAGTCCATTACTGGCTCTGGAATAATGCTTATAGCCGCAACTCAGTGAGTTCTTTTTATTTGCTTAATAACATTAAAGGCATAATTGGTCAGCCTTGCTGTTCAGCTTTTCCATTGTAATCTCTTTCTTGGAGTCAGATACATTTTTCCTGGATTCCTTATTAGCAGAAAGGTTAATTCTGATTAAAGGTTAATTCTAACCAAACTCTATTACAGTTTTGCTACTTGAAAGATTTGTTAATGTTTGGAACCTCTCACACCCAAAATTTGGCTTCAGTCTTCTGATATGAAAAGCATATCAGAAGTTCATTAGCTCATCAGGCTATCTAATTCTTAAATGTATCTTTTTCTTAAATTGTTAAGTAAATATCAGTAACATACATGTAAACTATGTAATCTGAACTACACAAATAATCATTTTCCTCTGAAATGTTCACGGTAGATTATCGTTTTTATATATATTTATGATAGCTATTAAAGACCCTCAGGTACTCTATGGATTGCTCGCAAAACACTATGTACAGTAAATATGATTTTTAATAGTGTAATTAAAGTAGATCCAACAGCTCTACTGTATTATTATATACAACTCTGCAATTAATATATTGTAAATGCTGTAAAAGATATATATTACTTCTATTTTTTGAAAAGCATTTACCAGAGCATGTGTTTTATTTTAGTATTTTTAAATTATTCAGCAGAAAGTAGGAAAAAAATAATTTCCCAAGATGCCTCTCACCCACATTGAAGATACCTGCAAATCCATAAGATAATCTCAGTCTAGTTAAAGACAGTTGCTTGGTTTACTGGCATCACCAGTCCTGATCCAAGATGTGGGCTGCTCTGTCCTTTTCTCATTCTTCAATATAATAATAATTACTAGTGATGCTGGAAAGCAATGCTAATTGTCAGAGACTATTACTCACCTGTGGTGAAAAATCACAGAGAATTTATACATCATACACTGGATATGGTCAAGTCAGAGAACCACATTAAGTTTTGTAGGTATAGTCTACATTGGGACCTACTGGAAACTTGACTATTTCAGTCAAATGTATTTTAAAGGAAATAAATTTCTGAAACAGATGATGTGGAGCCATAGACTGTTGCCCTCCATTAGGGAAAGACCATTTCAGTTGTTCATAAAACCTTATGAAGGAACAGTAATGAACCTGTTTATTGCCTGTCATAAATTAGTGACAAGCAGTTTACCCTCTTCCCACATTTTGTTTTGATTTGTGTTGCTCCCAGAGCTTGGAAAAAGAGATTTCTGAGGTTTCACTATATATGTCTGTAGGTAAATTTTCTAATGGCTATGAATTTTAGACTGTTCCTAGCTGGCTGATATGAGAAGCAAACTTCTGTCACACTTGCTGTTTTATCTGAGACTATTCTGTGCCCTGAAGCACAAGGGGAAGAGAACTGTGCTTTAAAACTGTATTAAAGAAAATTAAGACCAATAAGCACACAATGTTTATAACTTCATCATCTAACAGTTACAAAACTAGGACTGTTCAACAGTCCTTAGGAACAAGTTGGTGCTACACAGACTTCAACAGAGCTTATTTCCCAAACAGCTGTGATTAGATGTGATTAAGCCTCTGAAATGCCAGACCAGTCAGCCTCACCTAATAGCCTTCTGTGATGCTGTGAATAGCTGGGGAGAGGAGAGGAGAGCAGTGGATGTTGTCTACCTTGACTTCAGCCAGTCTTTTGACACTGTCTCCCATACCTTCATGTAGGTAAGCTCAGGATGTGTGGGCTTGATGAGTGGACAGCAAGGTGGATTAATAACTGGCTGAAGAACAGAGTTCAGAGGATTGTATTTAGTAGTGAAGTCTATTTGGAGGCCTGTAGTTAGCAGAGTTCCCGAGGGATCCAGTTTTGGTCAACATATACATCAATGACCTGGATGAAGAGATAGAGTGTACCCGCAGCATGGTTGCCAATGAGCAAGGGTGGGGTTGTTTGTTTTCAGCATGCTTCAGGGTGTGGCTTTGGTGCATCTAGAGCTGGAAAGTTGGAATCTTGGGAACAGGTAGATCCTTCCCAGATTCTATTACTCACTTGGTATATCATTTTATTAGTACTGTTATTATTACCGTTGTTTTCTTCCCTCTTTGTTTTGTTTTATTAGACTGTCCTTATCTCAGTCACTAGTGTCTTACCTTTCTTCTTCTTCTGATTCTTTTTCCCATCCCACAGGACGGGGTGGTGGGAGTGGGAAACAGTGAGTGAATGGCTGTGTGGTGTTTAACTACCAGCAGAAGTTAACTACCACAACACTTACCCATCACTTCATTGACTTCTTATACTTAAGAAGTATTCTTAGAACAAAATTTAAAAAAAAAACCTTATGCTCAGAACACAACTGGAGCTATCAGATAAGCTTGATCCATATTGTTTGGACCTGATGTTGCTCCTTTATCAGCAGTAGGTCAATCCAGCAAAGGAATTATTCACAAGGGCTTGATACTAATGAGCATTAAGGCCTTTGCTTTCAGACTGTTTTTCATTATAGGATGTGATTAGATTTTTCTGTTGAAAGGACTAATCTAATCCAGGGAAAAGAGTAAACTGGAGGCATCAGATATATGTTCCCAAATGATCAGCTGATGTATTTTGCCAAGGAATCATGATTGACATGCAGGGATGGAGAACAAGTCCCCATAATCTATGATTTACTAGGTGTTTCTAAGTAATTCTGTCTCTGTTGATAAATTTGTTCACAGCTTTAATTGTATTAATGAATATAATTAAACTTACATGTCCACAAACTTCCTCTGGCAACTCTAGTTGGTTTTTTAAGTAACAGTTCATCAGCAATAATCAGTGATGCTTAAACTTCTCCATGCTTCCTGTTGTAGAAAAACTTGATTGAAACTTGGGAGCTAGCAGCTTATCATTGTAATAAGATGACAACTTAGCAAATGCTTAGCAATGAAACACTGAACAAATCAAACCAGTAAAAAGCAAGATGCCCTAGACCTTAATATTACTATTGGTTCAAACTATTGCAAGAGGTGTGGGGAACTGAGGCTGTAAGGATATAATTGCCCAGGGATTTCTTCTTCAGGGTCCCTCTTCAAAAGCTTCCAGCTCAAGATAAAGGGCTATTAATAGAAAGTATGTTCATAAAGGAATCTATCTTTTGGCTTATGCAGAAACCTAGAATCAAACCCTATTATTGATGGTTGGCATGAGTAATTCCCATAATATTCCAAGAAAAAACTCATTAGAATTCTGGAATTTGTCTTAAAATCCAGCTTTCCTATGTACGCAGAATGAAAGGAGAGACTATATGAAACATACTTTAAAACAGAAAAGAGGGGATATTTTCATTCATTTTTCACCAGTTATTTAACCAAGATGATAAATAACTTACTGTGTATGTACACACAGCTAGGAGTGTCAAATCTATCTCCACTGAGATTTTTAGGAGTCATCCCCTGTTTGACTACTCTACTGAAGTATTTAATAATTCATGCATTTTTCAAGTGATTTTTTTTTTTTTTTATCTGTCTTGGGCATCCCTTTGGTTAAACCTTGAACAATGAAAATGTTATATATTCTTCATCCTAGAATTTGGATCTCCTCCTTGCTGCACATACAAATCTTTAACCATCAACGATTAGGCAGTATTACCAAATAAGATATTATGAATCTTTTCCTGTAATATTGCTAAAAATCTAACTGTAAACTTGTATCCTGTTTTTTCTTCATGTTAACATTGTTATCTTAACATGTACAAAAATGTGTTAATTTTTTTAAAAGTGTAATGTAGATAAAGTGACTATTTGTATGAGTAACATTCTCATTTGTGAATGACCTATATAGGATCTATGGTCCTAACTGGAAAAAAAAATGATAGTATATACATGTTATTTTTTAATCAATAGGCTCCTTCTATAAAAACACTGATTGTTTCAGTGTTTATAGCACAAAGCATTGTAGGAATTACTGATGGTGCAGAACATTATCAGGTGCACACAACACAATATATTCATGATGAAATTTTTAAAGAACCTCTAGCAAGCTAAACCCTTCTGATGCATCACTAGATAAAAATATGGAACAAATAAAATGATCTAGGAGAAATGTTGCCTCTAGCACAAAAAACTAAATCTTATTAATATCCGTGTATTTTGTGTTTTGACCACAAAAAATACATCTCTATGTATTAGCTAGCACAGATACCTCTGTGCAGTACTGCATTTAGGTTATATAGACATGCACAGAGTATTTTCTGAATAAATTAACCTGTGTCAGGTTCTTAAGGTTATGTTTTTCTTTCTTGTGCATTCATAGATAATCTGAGGGTGAGCCTTATTTTCAGCATTTATCTTAAATATTTTGTGGTGATTCTCAGCACAAAGAACAACTGCTTTTAATATTTTAATTATTACATCATCCTTTGTAGACCAAATAGTATCAAATTCATAATACTTTAAAAAAAACTTAGGCTTTTTTTAGTATTGGGAGGAGGCTCAATAACATCTTAAGAGAGTAGGTAAACACAGCATAATCAAACTTGTAGAATACACACATACCACATATGTGTCAGAGATTATTGCATAATAAATTACACAGACCATGTGGTAAATTGCAGTTTGTGCTTTTGACTGCTTCATCTACCCCCCTGTTTACTAATCCATGTCCACTGGGACCACTTCTATCATTTATAAGATCTGATCAACATCAAATACATCCCTTAAAAAAAGCCCACAAAACCACCTGCCTATACATAAAGCAGGTTTACTTAACTATAGTAAATGCTGGATACATCAGCAACCTTCAGCTAACTCATTTCATATCACTTTAAAGGGCCATAAATGGCAAAAAAAACCCAGCTGGAACAATATATGGAAAGGCTTTGCCACAGCCCTTAATAGAGATCTTACTGCCCCTGAAAAACTCTGTGTAATGGAACTGTGTGGTGGGGTCATGGTCCCTGAAGTGTACTCTGTAGCAAAAAAAACCAAAACCAAAACAAAATAACAACAACAACAAAAAAACCCCACAAAACAAAACAAAACAAAACACTGAAAAGGTAAAAAGATAAAAATAAAGGAAAATTACTACCTTCCCACTTACCCAAATCCATATAGAATGGTTTATTAAAATAATTGCGCATGCACCTAAATTAGCTGGATCTTTCTTATGGAAAGCAAAGAAGAATAAAAGTCTTTATAACACTAAAAGCAATTCCTGGGGCTGATAATTAGCATTGTTTTTAAATATTCATTCTTATTGCTTTCCCTTGAAAAAAGCAAAGCCATGTCCTCGCCTTCACTAAGCATTATATTAGCACCTCAGAATTGCACTGCTCTGGAGACCAGATTTAATTAAATAACAAGGTTAGGATCAGACAATATATCAAGGTTATAAACTGGAGCATAACCTTCTGAAGGGGACAGATTCTCAGCTTTCAAATGGAAACAAGATTTTATGGCTATATTTGGAATGTCCTGAGAGAACAAATTTTAGCATCGGCCTAAATTAAGTGCAGAGAAGGTAATTTAGGTACAGTTAGTGTCTTTCTCCATCTGTGCCTTGGTTCAGAACTGTAGTGCCTGAGTACGCAGTGGTAGTGCTGCCACAGCTTATCACATCACCAAAAATGAAAGCAGGCTTATTTCCAGAAGTTTTGGGTCAGTCCCTGAAGAATTGTAACTGATGTCTGGTCTTTAAAAGAGTCTTTCCTGCTTTCTTCTCTCTGCTCACTACTTGATTTCATGAAGTTCAGTGGTGCTGACAATCTCTGGCTCCAGAGCCCATCCTGACACCAGCACATCTCTAGATGTCCTAGGGCTGCTGCAAAAACATGCATATCAGTAAGCAAAAAGGTGAACATCAGTGAATGTCTAATAGGAGGGGGAACTGTTCTTTCTGAAATACACTTATACCAGTAGCATGTTGCCCTTTAAAACAGTGAGATCTGTTCATAGAGGAAGCTGCTGTATAAAGCAGTCAGGGACCTTCTGTGAATTGAGAGAAACTATAAGGATTAGACCATAAATGTTTAACAAAAGGGGGATTGCCTGGTGTGCTAAGCCTAGTTGTCTGGCAAGACCTAGAGAAATACTACAAATTAGACAAGTAATCAATAGCATTCAGATTTCCAAGAGAACAACACAGAATAGAAACCTCAAACTCATTTAATTGTATTGCTGGAAAGTTCCCTCTGTTCAAAATTACCAAAATGCTTGTTATAGTTTTGTGAAAGATATTCTTAATTCCATTGTGACTGTTTTTCTAAAAAGAAGATAAAGTATTGTTATTAAATTTTCATGCAAAATATTATGTATGGATTAACCTATTATGAGAGAACTATTGGATTTCCAAAGATAATACTTGAAAAATTAATAGTAATTCTTTGAAACAAAGTTTGAAAAGTCTAAAGGTAAATAGTTAAAGCTTGGCTAAATAATAATAAGAGAAGGATGAGCTAATAATTTGCAATGATCTGTAGGGTGGATCATCCAGAAAGAATGAAGAATTTTAGAAAGGTATGGTAAAGTACAGCAGGGACTAATGGAATGAAAATAAGAGGACAAAGTTCTTACTGGAAAAAATTATTAGGTATCCAAACAACCTCCTGAAAGATATGCTGGAATTACTGAAATTGTCTGAAATAGTTAAAATGAATCTACATACAGACTGTAATGTCAGGAGCAATGTCAGGATAGGTTATGAGGAGAAGGTCTCAACCTATGGTTGCCTAGTTTCGTCTCTTCATTGCACTGTCCTGAGACTGTTATGAAAACATCATAATGTAAATTGAAGAACAGATGTAGCTGGTGAAAAAAAAAATTGTAAAAATCTAGATATACATAGGTGTTGCATTCTAATTAAGTAA
>JAOEGS010017705.1:146322-167396 GCA_025447755.1 Corythornis vintsioides
TGTCTCCTTATAAGCCTCTGGTCCTGCATTGATAAAAATTTAAGATAATACCTGTCCAAACCAGGACAGGGGGAGATGAGTGCCAGACATGTCCTGCCTAAAGAGCTCTGCTGCCACAGTCATCACTACCCCTTCCACAGGCACTTTTTTATGGGCAGCTTTCAGTTTTGGACATGAGAGCAACAGCTCAGCTGAGTGCTCTGCTTCAGAAATGATAACCTGAGAAAGAAACACAAGGAAATGTATGCTACTTGCCAAATAAAATATTAACATTCTAGTCCAGTATAAGACCCTCCTCCAGACATCTTCCTGCACCACACTACCTCCTGTGATCACAGAGACAGTTTAACCAGGTATGCTATGTTATGTCTAGACAGTGAAGGTCTACCTCAGCTTTTTCAGCCCTGATAGTGAAGCCCCAGATTCCACCTATATCACACCTTGCCTGGCAATCAGAGAAAAGGTCTGGATAGGGCCTTTTGGAACCAGAACTGTCATGGCTTGAGAGAAACTGACATGCTCCCGAGTTACACTGAGGGACCCGTCACTGCAGATTGGTGCTGCTATCATCAGAGAACAGGTAAACGATCTTCACCAACTTTTACTCCACACTTTTAACATCCCTTTAAAGAAGTAAATTCCAGATATATAAATCTTTATCGGGGATCAAATCACAAAGACTGTCTTATACTGAAACTGAGTAAGAAGACACTGGAGCTCAGCCAGAACAGGTAAGCCATGCTGGTCGTATTCAAGAGCTGTGGATCCATTGTCAAACCCAGAAGCAATACTATTGTGGTATTTTTATATTTACTAGCATTATGCATATTTCTTATGCACAGTTGGTTCTGGTTTTTCTTCCACTGCCATTTTATTGTTCATTAAACCTTATAAAGTCCTATAACGTAAGCAAGAAAAAGTAATACTTCATGCTAGCTGCAACTGCTGTGACAGACAGGTTATTCTGTATGTATTACAGAAAAAAAAAAAGAAAAAAAAGGTAGCACTATTAACCATGTAATGCTCTCATGATTGGTTTACTGATACTGCATACAGTTCATGAAAAGGTTACAGGAGTCCTGAAGTCTACAATTATTGCTCCAATATTTCATAAATGTCACATTCAGGGGGATTTGTCAAACAAATATTGGAATTTTTTATAATCCAATTTGTGGTTCATAGTCTAACATTCTTCATTTTGCAACCAAAAGGATGAAGATCTAAATCTATAAAAAAATGAAAAGTGATGTTTATGTGGATTAACAGATCATTTTTTTTATAATTTCTGTTTACAAATTCTAAGGTTTGCCAAAATACGAAAGTTATATAAATTATTAGGCCATGTCTGGTTCACATATGCTTCAAAATTACTTGATAATTTATTAGCATAATTGAACTAATACTCTGTATTCAAGAGTCCTTTTGCCTCATATTCTACATATACATTTATACTTAATCCATAAAATCTACCCTTACTTCAGAATAAGTATCCTCACTTTAGAAGGTATGCCTATTCATCAAGCACCCAGAAAGATAATCTGTTTGATCTAGGCCTTATATTTATTCCTGTCAAATGTATTTTCTATTAAGAAATTAGAGTGCAGCTACTGTTGCAGAAGTACTGTTATTAAAGGTATATCAGTTAAGATTTTATCACCATGGGTGAAACATACATCTGCTTCTTCAACTAACACATTTGCAGATGACAGAAAGAGAAGATATAACAAAAACATGACAACACAAAAACCCTGAACACTCAGGGGTAAGGAGAGACTAAACAAAGACAAGATGCTTGAGGCAGTCAATAACATGAAAACTCCAATAATAATGACAGCAATAGGAAGTTGTTTTTTTCCAACTGCTTCTTCAGAAGTGTGTAAAGAAAAATCTATACTGTAAATTTTACTGTCAGGGATATCTTTTTATATATTCTTCCATATTTTTAAAACTCTAATGAAAAGCACACTCTAGGGCTTCCACAGACATCAGTATTTATGTATTTTATCCCTTCCCTAACAATACCAATGAAATAGAAAATATCTTCCTTGAATTCTCCTTATGCCCCCTTTCTCTTCTTATTTCCAGGAGAACATTTTAAATACCTTCATTTGCCTGTGTGATAACTTCTGAACTGCCAGAAAGGTCTTGAAGGCAAGATGTACTGATTGAGAATTCATTTCTTAAAAGCTCAAGTCACTGGGCACCTTTAATTAAAAATTGTATTGATTTTTTTTCCATTGCTTTTAATGATAGGCACTAGTCTGTGACTTCCATTGTTAGTCATTGACAGTTAAGTAGTGAAACAAAGGGAACTTATATAGCACTTAGTGCAAAATTATGACTAATTAAAAAGTAATTTGTTATAGTAACAGCATCTGCTTAGACTTTGCAAATTTTTAAATGTAGTCTTGCACACAGTGTGTAGGAATGTGTGGTAGAGACAAGTCTTCATAGCCATATCACTCAGCTATTTAAATACATTATTAAAGTACCATGTGAATCACACTTTTTGAACAGCTACTAGTTTCTTACAACATTTGCTTGAGGAAGTTTGGGCTCTTTTATATCGTCAGTGTTTGACCACAATGGGAACTGCAATAGACATCTAGGCACGTGTGTTCAAACCTTTTAGAAGTTACAAATCTCAGAAAGAATCCAGAGCTCTTTAAATAAGAATTTAAACCAATTAACTCACAAGTTTAGTACCTCTGTTTTCCTATCTTTTCAAAGGCAGACTCATGACTTCAGCATACTAAGGTGCAGATAGTCAGCTTAGTTAAATCACTGTTGCTCTATTGTTGTCAATAGACCATAGTTACTAGCATCCAAAGATCAGTCCAATGCAGATATTAAAAAAAGCAGAATCAGAAAAAAATAATCTAATTGTATTTATCAGTAATACTTAACTAATAATCATATTGTAGTTCATATAAAAATAACTACAGAAAGTGTACTGATATTCACTGTGTAGGGCAAAGGGGAAAGTGATCTGAAAAATTTGAAGGACGCTTGAGTGTAAAAATGACAGTGGGTGGAATTTGAATAATGCCCTCAGGCCAGCATCAAATTCTGGGGCAAACAAGCAGTCTTGGTGTCTTATTCTTCTGCATAGGTACATAGAGGGCTTTATATTTGTTAATTCATTTAAAAGAAGCTCTAATTAGATATTCTACACCATTTCCTTTGCATTGGAAACTCCAATTTCCTGGAGGCATCCACCCACCATAAGCTGAGTTTAAAAATTATTTCCAGAGAGGGTTGGTGCATTTTGGAGCTTTCTCTTTTTGTGGAAATTACTGGGAAACATTTTTATGGGAAGATATACTGCCGTGAACATGTCCAAGATTTTTTCATGACTACATTGTCCTTGGCTTTCTTTTCTCGTTTCTAAGCTGATGTTTTTAATGGATTTTTGATCAAGTTCTAGAAAATTATTTTGCCCACAAATGTATGTATATGTATATATTGCATATATTAGTAAGTTGACATAGTAACAATGCCCTCTACTTCTATTTTCTTATTCTAGTTTTCATCTTCACCTCTCAGTGGACTGCTAAACTGTTAGCAGTTCATTTGACCTCAACTTCTCCAGTAGTCTGTTTTGAGGAAGGAAAGATGGTCTTGTAGCTTAAGAATTTGAACAAAAAGGAGAACACTAATAGCTATAAAGTACAATTATTCTTGTGATTATAGTATCATAGACTATATACAGTGATAAAACAATACTAGTCCTTTAAACTATCATTGAAATTATTGTTAGCTAACCTTGTACTAAATCAGCACTTTATGGTTTGCTAACAATTAGGTTTTGATTTCTAGCCAAGCACTCTAGAGTCAGTCTTATTCTAGAGACTTTTGTTTCAAAATTAATGTTCACTAACTTAGAGATACATAGGCCAAGAAGGAGATGTTTTCTCACTATAGTCAAGGACCTTCTTTAGTGTTTGCTATTTTGTTTTGGGTTTTTTTTTTTGTTTTTTTTTTTTTTAATATTACACTTCCCCTTCCTCACAGAGGTTACAGTTAGAAATTTATCTCCTTTCTTTGTTGCTTTAATTTATTTTCTTTTTCCTTTTAACAACGTGCCCAGTAGCAGTAGGAAGTTGATAACTCTGAATCCTTAAAAAGAGGGTAGATAAAAAATCCAAGTAGCCAGTAAACATCACATTCATTTTTTTAGCTGGGAAGATGATCAGACACAGTAAAATTTGGTTCCAGTAAATTCAGGAAATATTGTCTTAGGTTTTTTTTTTTTGGTGTTTTGTTTCTTCCCCCGCCCCCCAGTAAGTTTCCTAAGGTTATTTTTATTGGGCTCCAGTCCTTGGAAAATTTACTTGACAAAGTTTCATCAGATTACATAGGTACTGAAATTTTGCAGAAAATCGTAGCTCTCTCAAAGGTGGGTGCATTTCCATTCCTGATAAAAAGACCAGCTTTGAAAATTCCAGTTTAATTACAGCTTCTCAATGGCACGATTTTTAATAATTTCCAAAATGCAGAATATATTTTTACCCTATTAATATTAATTGAAATAGCTGAATCATTTTGACTGAAGTTTTCTGAAGCTTTTTCTGAGCTTTTGACATACATCAGAAGTAGCAAATTTTTTTGCTACAAAGTCAATTTTTACCATTTATTAACAACTGTAATATTTTATGTAGTTATAAAAACCTAAATAATACATTTTAGACTGATTAGCAACTGTAATATCAGCAAGTCATAGGAGATTCCACTACAATCTGCAAGAGGGTATTGCTTGGAAGTCTTCTAGGCTTTTTGGCCTAGATTTTAACTTGATGGCAACAGACTTACATGCCATAAAATTTCTGAAGTTATGGAACTCAGCAGATGAATTCTTTGTAAGTGAACTGTAATTATGTATATTTTGTATGTGGTGAAGAAACTAACCATGTAAATGATGACAGATAATTATATACAGCTCTCCTGGGCATTAGGATCGCTGTCTCTGACGGCATACTCCTTTTTAAGGTTTTTCCTTCTTTGTATGTAGGCTACTATTTCTACACCTTCCTTAAGGGAATTATGTTGTTACCTTCCACTGGTTAAATGAAAACTAAATGTTTTTACCATTAAATCTTCAGTGTAATCTAGCTAATTTCTCTGTTATTGTGCTAATAAGTAAAATCTGTCTCTTCTTCCTACTGGTGTCAAGCCAAACTAATTCTACTGATTTCAATGAAGTTGCTATGGATTTACACATGCAAAGCTGTCAGCAGATATTTGGCTGCTATTTTGCTCCCCTGGGAAGGCTGGAGATAACAGCCTGCAGAAGGAACAGTGAATAATATTTGGTCAGACCAGGGTCTGCCATGGAAGATGTGGGGGGTAACACAGAGATGTGGGGAGACATTGTCTATGAGAGACCACAGCCATTTTGATATCCCTGAATCTTTGGAGCACTGTTTCTTTCCAAAGCTGCTATGACTCTTTTTCTAGACCCTCATCTGAAGATATGCAGATGAGTCTATACTGTCAGGGGTTACAGGAGAAATAAAGACAGTACACGGTGCACTACTTGTGTACAGATTTCTGTGAGCTTCAAAGATAAAGGCTGAGATTTTGCTCACTCTTTTCATGCTGCTCTCATCCTCTTGGATTTCTGGAACTTGACTGAGAGAAGTAGCTGGAGATGTGACTTACCTATATTCCTTAATCACAAAAAATTGCTTATGGCTGGAGTACCCCTTCTATGTTGATTCTGAGGTAGAAAACCTCCTTTGTAATTTTTGTGATCTATGACATAAAAAAGCTTCACTGAAGCATTAGTCTAACAGTCCTGACTGGAAATACACCGGGTATACTGTGTATGGTTCAATCCCATACAAGATTCTGAATTTTTCCCTTATTGAATTTTTCCCTTATTTTAAAGGATCAGTGATTTAACTTCATTTTCTTCCCCACTGCCCAAGATACTGCTGAACTGCCCAGGCAGCCTGTTCCCTTTTTACAAGCAAGAACAATTCCCATCTTGAGTGTGGTTTCATTCAGTAATGCCTCCTAACCCTGTTGCTTTCCAAAAGGCAAACCCTGGTGATGCAGTTCTTCCATTTGATCTTGTTTATATAGTCTTGATAATTTCAGACTTTGTATGTGAGATGCAGAAAAACCTTTTAAAACACTGACAAGCTTAAGAAAGTATTTGCTTCAGAAACTCTTTCTTTTCATGCACACACATGTTGTTGTTACCTGATACCCCTATCCCCATTTTTCATAGCAAATTATCTCATTAAGTATCCATCAGTCCTGTGAGTCCTAAAATGTTTGCCAAGGTCACACAGGTAGTTTTCAGCCGCGTCAGGACTAGTTCCTGTCTCCCAATTCCCAGCCCTATGCTCTGTCTACAATTCCATTGGGGTGATTTGTACACATATGAACAATTTGTGTGCCTTGATAAATGAATACAACCAATTTTGTTCAATGGGAAGACATTTATTACACACACACATATATATAAATATAATGATTTATGGATTATAAGTTCTTCATGTTTTATTTCAGCCAACACATGGAGCAGATTCTACCACAGAAGAGAGAAGTAACTTCTTAATTTCATAAGAAATAATAAAACTAGGTTTTCTCTCTTCTCCTCTTCTCCCTTCTCCCCTTCCATTCCCTTCCTTTCCCTCCTATCCTCTCTTATCTGAAACAGTGGTAAAGAGATAATTTAAGGAGATACTTTTTTTTTTTTTTCTGTGGGGTTTTTATTTTATTTCTTTTGTTGTTTTGGGTTGGATTTTTTTTTAATAATCAGAGAGGTCCAGTAAATCAGCATTGTTTCTTGGGTAGAAAGAGAATGTGGCAATGTCCATTGAAGAAAAAATATAATCAGAGTATTACTGAAAGCTATAACCAGTTTATAATTCATATTTAGAGAAGGTAAAATATATTTAAACATTAATGGAAATCTGAGAATGGTAGAAGCTGGAATTCTTGTATAAAGTGTTAAGGAGATAGATGCATAATTCTTACAGTAAATGCTTTGTTTTGTGTATAATGAAATCTCAGATTATTTTTTTTTATATCTGCATTTTTTTTTTCTTTCCTGTGAAAGAAGAATTGTTGGCTCTGTGGCATTCATCGTAAACACAGGTGTCTTGGAAGAGCTGCAGGTGTTCAACCTCCTCAGCTTATTCTAGTCCCTATGGGTATGGGGGAAGGGAGGGTAACTTACCTCACCAGAAAAATATTTTCTACATGACCTTGAAAATAATGTCTAAAGCTCTGAAGCATGTGATTATGCCTTGGCACATGAGCAGTACTTGGCCAATATATAACCTAAATGTGCTTTTCAAGTGCAGATACTGGGCTTCTCCTTTTGTGTTTGTGTTTCTTTGTCATGCTTTTTGCTTTTCTTATTAAAAAAAAAAAAAAAAAAGGTGTATCAGTATTCACTGATATCTCACTTCTCTAATCAGGGAAGATTTCCTATACCATCTCATCCTTTGGATATTATAAAATAATTTAATTCAGGCATAGAAGAAGACACCTGGAAACTTGGCCTCTATTTTACTTCCTTATGCACAGCTTTCTTTTGTCTTGTTGTCGCTGTACAGACAGGAAAGGCAGAATTACGCAGAAAAAGAAAAAAGTTCCCTTCCTCTTCTCCATTCTTCAAAGCCCTTTCGCCAAGTAGAAACAAAATGGACAATTTAGTTACTAAAGTAGAATGATTCCTTAGCTGAGAAGAAGGATAACCCACGAAGGCGTGACAAAATTCAGGTGATGCATCAGAAAATGAAATCTATCTGATTTTTCTTATAGTAGCTTTCTCATACAACTTTCTATCAGGCAGCAGGTCTTCCTCTGAGCACTGTGTGATTCAGAAGGAGAGGTAGATGCTGGAAGTATGAGAAGTAGGTGAGAGGCAGGGACGCAGAGACCTGGGTGACGCATGGGATGTGGACACCCCAGAGACCGCTGCCCATTTGGGGCAGAAAGAGGAAGATTCCTTTCAGAGCGTTACTAATGACCTGCAGAGGAGCTGCACAGCAGTCATTTCACAGATACGATGGCAGGTCACTGCGACAGATGTTCCCAACATATGTGGAGAATTAATTACCCACTAGTAAACAAAATCTGTGATGCGGAGAGTCATTTTGTCCAAATTTCTTTCAATTTTGCTGTTATTAGGAGCTTAATTTTTCTTGGTCAGCCAGACCCTCTTGAATTAAAATGTTCCTTAATGGGCTGTACTGAACATTTTCTGAAGTGCAGAGGGAAAGAGGCAAGGAGGGGGTCAGGGGAGATGAGTGTAGCTGAAAGAGTTGATTGTGAAGCTGTACCACAGAGAGTGATTAGTCAATTATTTGATTAAAAAGTTGGATGCCAGTCATATGTAGGGTTTTTTAGAAAAAAAAAAAAAAAAAGAAGTAATTGTTAACTTGCATTCAACAGTATTTATGCTTAATTTAAGAAAATTAAGTAGAATGCCTGGAACTTCTGGGGAAAAGATAATATTTTGAGAGAAAGCGCTTTTGAAAAAAAGGCTTTATTTTCCTTTTCCATCAATATACTGAATGTGTTAATATCTAAGGGCTGTATTGTGCCATTGATTTTTAAGGAGAACTCCCCATTTAAATAAATGGCAGAATCTGTTTAAAAAAAATCAATGACCTGATATGTCTTCAGGACATTAGAATGAAATTCTTATATTCATGACCTAGATAACAAATCAGAAGGCCATAAATCCCGTGCTGTTTCTTAAAACTCATTCAATGAATCAATATTTGTAAACTAAATACTGTATGGAAATGAACATCCTCTAATAGAAGGATATTGAAGATCAAAATATTTAGCTATTATTGGTTGGTTGTACTTACACAAATTCTCCCTAGTGTTTAGATTCTTTACACATTGCTTAGGATTTGAACTCACCTTTCTCTTTTGATCCACAAAAGGTAAATTGAAATCTCTGTCCTGCTGCTTATTCTAAGACACTTAAGGTTTTGTCACTCATGGTCAGATTAAAAAAGAAAAAAAAAAGTATTAGGAGAGTGAAATCCCTTTGTTTTGGCGTTAAACATTAATACAGTCTTTCAGCACCAGTTATTCCTCAATTTAGAAAGCTAGAAATGTTTCTAAGAGTTGTGAACTACAACTGAACACCCCAAGATGCCTGAATTTCTTAGCCACATATACTGCCAACTTCAGGTGAAGAATAAATCTGAGGTTCCACGTATCCTTGCACAGCAATGGAGAAAAGTCAAATTGTCAGAGATCTGCCAGAAAGGAATAAATGTTAAAGTGAAATTGAAGGGCACTCACACTGTTATTCAGAAAGAGTAAAGGGTGACTGAAGTGCAGTGATGTAGCATCAAGATGATTCCTGTGTGAATTTGTTTTATCTAATTAAGTCCTTTGACTATGTTTGACTATTTCACTATTATTTTTCTTTACAAATAACACTTTTCTACCTCATTCCTATTTGCAAAAGATTTTGATAACTTGTAATAGAATTCCTCATAAAGTTCTAAATTGTGTTAATCACTTAATTCAAAATAATTAAGTCAATTAATAACTTGCATCCAATTTCTCTACATGTACTTTTTTTTTTTTTTTCAGATTTGAATATGCTTTCATTTGAACATAAACAACACTGTTGAAGAAGTTATTTTCCCAAAGGTTATTTTTGTCACAGTGTTACATGGAAATTTAAGTCCTGTATTGTCATTAAACTATTCTGCAAAAGTATCTCCACACACACTTCTCTTAGGTACTAGGTACCACACAGAAAGATATGGACTGAAGGTGAAGTGCTGCCTAAAATGAAGTGTGTGTTGAAATTGTACATTTGCAGGGCAGAGATGAGAGCTCAGTTTAGCAGAGGTCACCAGCTACTCCAAGTAGCTGAAGTGATGCTTCATATCCTGGTTGCCATCCCTTGAATTAGGACAGCTGAGATAGATACAACCCTGTCAGTGAGTGAGGGGACTCATTTAGCACTTTTAGAGATGAGTATAGAAGTGAATTTCCCCTCTCTGAGAAGGGGATTTCAGGTGCTTATGTACAGAGCATGATTAAAAGTAGTTAAAATGGGTAAATCAGATAGTGTTTGTGTCAGAAACTAATAGTAGAAGATTCATGAGCTCCACTACCCCTCAAGTCTATTTCATATGAAAATGCAACAGTTCTACTTCAGATCATTCTTATATTCTGATAGGTCTTCCATATAAAAGTACATGAAATATCTATGAAGGATTATCCATTCAGAATGACCTGGCAGTGGAATCTGTAGTCCAATACATCTTCTTGGTTCAAAAGTCTTCACACTGCTTGCAGGAAACATATTCAGCAGGAAGCAGAGAGGGCTAAATCACAAAATCCTTGCATGCCAATGATGAAGAGAGAAAACACCTTACCTAAAAGAGGTCTACTTTCTATTTCATTATTTACTTTACTTATTGATTTTCTGACTATTTCTTCTACAGTGCTGACCCATCACAGGAAATTCAGAACTCTGTGAATAAAGGTAAATGACATAGAATTGCAGTTGGTATTAGTTTTCCAAGACCAGTACTAACATATTGACAACTGAATTTTATATAGGTAAAAGCTTTTACTTCTTTTACATCTTTTACTTTCATCAGTATACTTTCTTTTTGAAGAGCTGAAGTCCATCTACAAACAGCTGTACTCAGAATATCCAAGAAATCTATTTTCTATTTGAAAATGAGCTTGTGTATGTTTTTGTGTACAATACTATTATTTTAAAATAAGAAATAAACCAATGGTACATATATTATTGCTAATGATTTAATGGTTCATTAATTAGAGTGAACGAACACATAAATCGGAGGTCCAAGCTTTCCATTTGTATTTATATAAATCCACAGAACTACTGTAGGGAAGAGGTTATACTCATCTGACTATGGGTTACAGGTGCAATCTGCCAATATTCAATTTGACCTGAAATGTGAAGTGACTCTAAGAGAATTTTAAATGCAATTTGCATTCTTTCATAGCTAAGCCTTCACTTCCTATCTCCCATATTTGTAGAAAATAAATGATTAACACATACAGAATCTCATTATTATTTGGACACTATTCAGATCACAAAGTTAAGAGCTCAGAAGTTACCAAAAACCAGAATTACCACTGTCTGCAAAAATTTATTCATTCCTGAAAGCCTCTACCTATGACTGTTTATTTTGCCAGCCTGTTCTGCCTTATTTTCCCAAAGTAATGTAGTTAATAAAGGTTCTTTAATTTATGGTCAACTTGTATGCACGAGTGATATTTAATCTAGAATAATATTTTTTTAAAAGTGACCACATCAGTGAAATCCTATTTCTGTTGATATTTGTATTTGAAATGCCACAGCCTAACCTAGCCATTATGATGACCAATATATAGTTATCAAATATTTCTTAAAGCATGGGTTTCAGAGTTATTATCTAAGTATAAAATACATCAAATATTGAAATAAAGTTTGTAGACAATTAATTATATTTGTCCAGAGTTCCTCTATGTTATAGCATTTTATCATGATTTCATTATTCAAAATTCCAGTTAATAATATCAATATGCCTCACCGCATTAGTTCCTAATATTTACTTACTGTCTGTGAATACAAAAAAAAAAAAAGATTAAATGACAGGTACAACAACAAGACATGTCAATATGTTAAACAGAGTAGTGAGTGCTTACAGATCAAACATATAGATGAATATACTTACTGTCATAGGTAGTTCCTCTGAATCCTCAGAAATACTTCTGATATCAGACTCAGAGTTCAAAAGACAGCAGCATGGACTTCATCTGCATTAATTTATTATTCCTGGAAACAAATGATTAAACCAATTTTCTGATTAATCAAAACCATGCTCTGTAACCATTTATGTGAGATCAGAATTTTTAACCACTATGCATGGGTTGTAGCAATATGAAGAACAAGAATAAAAAAATATTTTAGAAGAAATATTTAACAAATAAAGTCTAAACCTCATTCAGAGCAAGCTTCACTGTGAACTATCATTCATTCCATAATTGCACAGCTGAAGATTTTTGCTTCTCTCTTTGAAGGATTTTACTAGCAACAGAAAAACTTGATTTAAAATGGCTAATAGTCATCATTGTGGCTGTTTCTATGATGCTAAGAACAGATCAACAATAATCATCCTCAAATGACTGGAGCTGTGAAAGGAGGAATCAGAGACAACACAAAGGTTGAGAGGATCAGACTGGATTTCAGAGATTACAGGTATGAGGTGTACAGTAAAACCAATCACTCTCTGATTCAGTTCAGGTCTTCCAGCTTCATTTGCAGTTACTTGAGCCCTCTCCTCTATCACCATCCCAAAAAGGATCTTGCTCTTCCACCAGCACCATACGAGACTACAAAGAGCCAAGCTGCTATTAAAATGCACTTTTTTTGCCTACAGTATACATGGTATGAACATAGTGGGATACCACCTTAAGACAACGAGGCCCAAGGTGACTGTGACTATCACTATCATGTGCGGGTTTTCTATGAGGAAAATTTCCCAGCAGCAATGTGATTAAGCAGCAAGCAGAGCTGGCACAAGCTGGCTTCAAAGGAATGGTAAATGAATCACTTCAGATTTAAACCAGCGAAAGCTATTTATTTCCAGGTCCTGCAAGACTGGCTTAGTGGTTTCAGGATTTGTACTGTGGGTAGTCTTTGACATCTACTAGCCAGAATCATGTCATAAGGCTGAGAAGGAATAGCTCTTGTTCTCTGTGCCGTGTCTATTTGTAACACAGCAGTGGCTGGTTTGGAGGCACGTCTACATGTGTGATAAAAGTATCAAGAATCATATTGCACAATTGGTAGAGCAGCAACAGATAAAACTGTGGACTGGCATAACCCAAAGTGTTATCTAAGAGTGCCTAGCTTTATGGGAACCAGATGCTGGGCCTGTGTTTTGAACTCTGCTTCTTTTAAAGAAGCTGAAAGTACTGAAAAGGGAAAATTCTTGTCTTCAAGAATTTAACCATAACCCAGACATCAGAAGCAGTTCAGGGAATAACATGCCAATAAACCACTTTTGACATAACACAATCTCCACGAAGGCATGGTGTTATCATTTAGTTGTACAGGTTTTCAGGATCTGAGAAGATGAAAGGAGAAGTATATGATATGGGTAAGGGATATATGAAGCTAATTTGTACATTGGACAGTCTCTGCTGCGTCACAAACCTTATATGGCACCAGAAGAGACAGACTGTCCTTCACTTTCTCATCTGTCTGTGACTTAATTCACCCATGATTAAATAATGCATAACACAGACATCATATCTCCTCTCAATGTCAAAGTCATGAGGACACTGTTTATCATAAGAAGTCTTATTTGAATATTCTCACAATTGTTAGTTATATAGCTAGTGAGACCATCAGTGATAACAAGGACATCTGTAATGGATCATGGATCTAGGATAGTAGTCACAGTGAGTATTGTTTGATTCACACTCATTTCTGCTAGTTAGCAGTCACAATTTTGCTGATTTGGGGAAATTTTGACAAGGTCATTCAACTGTAAATATTGCCTAGAACATGGCCTGGAATATCTGAATCTCTGTTCACATCTTTTTAGTATACAGTGAAAGGAATGACCAGCTGCCTCTAGGTGAGGGCATGGTTACTACAATGCTGATAGGATAGGGATTCATAGATTCTTAGATTGATTTGGCTGGAAGAGACCTTCAAGATCATCAAGTCCAGCCATTAACTCTACACTGCCAAGGTCCCTAAACCATATTCCCCAGCACCACGTCTACGTGACTCTTAAACACCTCTAGGGAGGGGGACTCAAACACCTCCCTGGGCAGCCCATTCCAATGCCTAACCACCCTCTCTGTACAGAAATTCCTCCTGATATCTAACCTAAATTTCCCCTGGCGCAACTTGAAGCCATTGCCCCTCGTCCTATCATCTTTAACTAGGGTGAAGAGGTCAACCCCCACCTCCCTGCAACTTCCCTTCAGGTAGTTGTAGAGAGCAATAAGGTCCCCCCTGAGCCTCCTCTTCACCAGACTAAACAATCCCAGCTCCCTCAGCCTATCCTCCTAGGAGAAACTCTCCAGACCCTTCACCAGCTTCGTTGCCCTTCTCTGAACCCGTTCCAGTATCTCAACATCCTTCCTGTAATGAGGGGACCAAAACTGGACACAGTACTCAAGGTGAGGCCTCACCAATGCCGAGTACAGGGATACAATCACCTCCCTGCTCCTGCTAGCCACACTGTTCTTGATCCATGCCAGGATGCTGTTGGACTTCTTGGCTGCTTGGGCACACTGCTGGCTCATATCCAGTCGGCTGTCCACCAGCACCCCCCAAGTCCTTCTCTGAAGTGCAGCTTTCCAGCCTCTTCTCCTTTATTCCTTTATAAGGTTGAGCTGTTAAATCATAATCAAAACCCAGCTCAAACTGCAACATTACTGTAAGAAATAATTCTTAAAGAATATCTTTAAAAAATCCTTAAAGAAATTACAGGCAGAAGAAATGCTATCTTCTTCTGCTCAGTATAAGATGATCCCTTACAGTATTTAACCAATGACATTGTCTAGTCCTATTTAAAATGGAACAAGAAAAGGTTATTCAATAAAACACTCCACTTAGATGCCTGGAAGCTTTACTCCTGATTTTTTCCTGTGGGTGTCTGTGTCTTTGTTTTTTTACTATGTTACAATTATTATGGAAGCAGACACAGTAATTTTTAAAATCACATAATTGGTTCTTACTTTCTGCTTTCAGTTTGTTTAGATCATTCTAATTTAGTCTATTATAATTTCTTATTGTTCACAGAAATGATGTTACAAATCAAAATAATAAAAAACCTTTATGTGGTAAACTTCACATGAGCTAATCAGGAATGTTTTTTTCTTTGTTCATAACTAAATAAAAAAAAAAAAAGAAAAAAAGAAAAGAAAAAAGAAAAAAAGAAAAAAAATAGTCTTGAGTTACCTGAAAGGATGAAATAATTTATAGAACAAGTTACCTAATGGTATTACAATTTCTAATTAGTCACAGGTTCAAATTATATCAGTATTGGTTTATGCTTCTGGGCATGAACAGCCTTGAATTAACTGAATAAACTTATTATAAACAGGTAATTAATGATAATTATAAAATGGAAAGAAGAGTGATATGATTGGCTAATAAGAGTCATGAGTGCTGAAATTAATACAACCTAATTTCCTGCTCAGTACATTCTAGCTTTGTAACTAAATTAACATAAGTAATTTTAAAACATTTTATAGCAAAACTTTGTAATTGAAATGAGGCACTATGGTTCATGTCTAGTTGTATTGATGGGAATCAGTCGGTGTTAGTTTATGCTTGATGTGTTGGTTAATGATTGCAAATAAATCTAGATGTGAATGAACGTACAAAAATCATATTTGGGGCATTAATATTCTTTTATTTACCCATATTTTACAAAGATGGGCATTTAATTCTGCAAATGCTGGTAAATCTTTTGAGTTAGAAATCGGAGAGAGGAGGACAGCACTAAACTGATCAAGGTACCACAGTTCACTAAAAAAAGCACAGTGATGTTTGCACCAAATCCTTTCAGAAAGGTAATAAAGGGGCAGAAGCCCCTTTTGTCAAAACAGGGAAGAGGAAGAAAGTTTTTACAGGCTGGGTTTAGATTATATATCTTAAACTATTCTTACAAAGCTATGCATTTCAAGTACTCAGAACAAGTATTTAATGAACTGTAAAAGATTTATTTGAATAGGCTTTTCAGAAATGTAAAGAGATCATTAACTTACTGCTGACCAGTCACCTGAGGTGAGTAGGAGAGAGAGTTTAACTTGCTGAGTCACTGCACTCATAATAGTTGGGTTTTTCCTTAGCTTTTCACTGTGATATTTCATTGACTATGGGCTCACTATAGCGCTTGAATCATTCATATCCTTCTGTAGAACAACTATTCAGATTGCTTCCATGACTGTAGCATTTCCATGGTCCACGGAATCTCAGGTAGAGCAGAAAAACAGTCAGAACATTTTTCCATACTGAAAGACATGGCTTCTTGGTGCCAAAAACATTTTGTCAATTTGTACTAATTTCAGATGATTGCTACTGCCAAAAACTAAAGACGAATAAAATAGATGGACAAAGTAGTCCATTTCAATATTTCCTGGATGTTTCATAACATGTAACAGATGTTTCAAAGCACATTATTTCATTTCACTGCTTTCTATATAAAATTTTTCAGTTTGAAGCAATATTTCACCCAGGAACAAATATGAACTTTCTTTATTAAAATAAAATAAATTTAAAAGGTCAGATATATAAGCATTTTATTTGGTACAAATAGACAATTTCTGACTTTTCAATTCACAATTACTATTTCTATGGGAAATATTATGCAAACTACACAAGTGATTATTTACAGTAATTCTCAACTTGAGAGATGTAGCACAAAAGCATTTTTTCTATATGTCATGTTGCTCCTAAGGTGCCTTTATTATCTCCACTACACTCAGGCAGAGGACAGGCATATATATTAAAAATAATGTGGTTTTTCACTCTTTAGCACCCTGACCTCTAAACCTCAAGGATGTTACTAAGATATCAGTATATGAATGTAGGCAACTTAGCACATGCCACATAAAAAAATAACAGGAAACCTTCTGCCTATTCCCCACACCTCCTGTGGTCTGTCTTCTCTGAAAAACAAAGCTGGCGTTCTTCCAGAAAAGGTCTCTTTCTTTACAACACCCTGATTCATCCCACGAGCAGGTTTCCCCATGTGCTGAACAAAGAAAGGAGTCTGATGAAAAATTGATTGTACTAAATAATTAAATATTAGAAGACATAAATAACAGACATTAAAGTTAGTTTGTAAGTAGCTTGTTTCTGCTGTTCTAAATTCAAGTTCTTTGCTTGTAACTTAGCTTCATGACTCATGAATGGCTTGATACTGAATTTCCTTTGTAAGGTGTATATCAAAGATCTGCTCTTTCTTTCTGTAATAAACTTTCAAGCAGCTCTTACATGTCAGATCTACAGATGTGTATGCAAATGGAAGTTACTCTGCAATGCTCCTTGTGTTTTAGTGTCAGTGCTCAGGGCTTCTATGTTCATACAGTTGTGGATATGCAGGTCACACATGAACCATTTTTAGAGACCGAGAACATGGCTTCTAATTCATGACTAATTTATCTCCCCAGGGGCTGTCACCCATTCACAAAATTGTGATTTCAAAGATTTTATTGCAAGTAAAGGCACACAGAGACACTGAACCATCATGTTTTTAAAGACTTTTGGAAATTTGTTTCAGAAGGAAAGACACGTTGGGGGTTCAACAGTGAAAAAAGCATCACTGAGAATATAGTCAAGACATTAATATAAATTTGATCACTTCCTTTTTATTCACTAACATTCCTCACAATAAATCAGATCACCTCCTCACCCACACCCCCATACACACTTCACCCTTCCTGTCCTGATTTCGGATCACCGAAAGTAAATTTGTGACAAGGGTATCTATATATAATATTAATGGTGCTGAGGAGTGTTGGTGTAAAGTGTAACTTGCCAAGTAAGGAGTGAACAGAGAAGAGCTGTTCATCCTCTGCAGCATGCTCTACATCATCTGCAGGACTAATGTAACATCATTAGGCAAAAAAAAAAAGGCAGCCATTGTGCAAGGAAAGTTGGAGTTACCAATCAATCTCACCAAGCGAGGTTCCCTGTCAGAAGCAACAGAGAAAACAGATTGCAGAGCAGTTCACGGGGTGGTAAAAAAAAACCAACAAAAAAACCCAACAAAATCCAACAACAACATCAAAAAAACAGCAGTGCCCCTCTATTCTACCTCTTCCCTTTTTTGTCCCCCACTTTCTAAAATTAATTCATGTAACCAGGTGTTGTTACTAATTTGAGTCCCTCTACCAGAGAGTCCAGACTCCCCTGTTGTATGCTTAAAAGACCAAGATAAAGCATTGATGTTTAGCTGTTAATTTAGTAAGGCATAAAGTAGCTGCTGAAGGCAGGGTCTATCAGTATTGCAATGAGCTGTATTAAAGTCAATAGACATGAATTGTGAGCTTAAAAAGTCATTAACAGGCTCCTGAAAAGATGTTACAATAAATAAATAAAAAATAAGCTAAAGCAGTTCCACTTATCATCATTATTTAAGCTCTAATGACAAATCATTTTCTCAGATATTGACTTTTCACCTTGATAAATGTCTACTTTCAAGTTACAGTTTTCTCTGCATCTAGGGTCTGTACATTGAAATCAATGGGAATATTAGTGTTGCCTGCACTGGACAGTGAATGATACCAAACGTGAGACCGAAGTAAGGCAAAAGTTGTCTTTTTGTACGATACACATTCAACTTGCTTTGCTGGTGGATGGACATTAAATACAACTGTACAGATTGTATAATAAAATGTTCCCCCAAATCTTCAGTTACTCCTAAAATATATTTGTATCAGTAAAAAGCCAGGGATAAAAAGGGGATTAATTTGATTCCCATGGATAGCTTCCTTTAAAAAAAAAAAAAAAAAATTTGAACTTGCATTAATATTCACAATCCAGAAGTTCTGTGACCACAGCTGACGTTTCTTTTAACAATAATTTATTTTTAAAATCAGCAAGGGTTAAGTCTACCATTCACTGTTTCTGTTCTTGTATCAAGGTCAGAATGAGCAGGTAGCTCAGTTCACAGTTTGCAGGACTAATAAATCTTTCCAAAGGTCAGCATCTGCAGTCATTATCAACTAATCAGTTTTAATTTGGTTTTTAATATATAAACACTTGGGATCATGTAGAAAACATCACACATACTATTTAAAACTCAGTTGCTTTTTTTTAAAAAAATAGCTTGTTTTAGTTAGTTCATTGATATTTTAAATAAAGGAAATCAATAAGTACATTAAAGTTTATTACCTCCAGGTTTTTCTTGTTTTCACAAAATATTAAAGATAACAATAAATAGGCACACTTTTTTTTTTTTTTCTGGTGAAGCTTTTATTATAGCTGTCAATTCTCTTATAAAACTTATCAGATCAACTGTGGTGTAAGTCAGTATACGATTCACTTGAGAACTGACTTGATCCAACTGCCTTTCAACTATTGCAAATATGCTGTTTACTATCTAGGCTGTTTTAATCTAGAGGAGAAAGAACAGCAAAGTGAAATTTTCAATGTACAACGTTTCCAAACATGGGGTTTGAAAATATTTCAAGAAATGTATTTTTAAACAGTAGTGTTTGAACAGTTCCACTTATTTTGTGATGTTGAATATTTCTAATATTCGTCATACTTTCTCACCAGAACTAACCTCTAAGAATTCATCAGAGTGTCACTGTATGACTCCTTCCAGTCAACACAATCACCAGTGTCAAATCTATAAAGGATGTTGCTCTTGTCACCTTATTGCCATAATATGAACCTAAAATACATTTTAAAAACTTTATGCTTAGCTGCTAAGGTCCTAGAGGGTCTTAAATTTGTTTATCTTCTTTAAATTTCAAGCTTTCTTTTCATTTATAGTAGCTGTGCTTGTAGTCACACACACACCCTTGAAGTCTCAGAATTAGCTGAGAGTGTGTGGTGAGGGTGATTTCAACTGATGAAGAGACCAACAGGGGGAGATTTTATTGCTGTACCTGTAGCAAATATTGCACTCACTGACACATATTTTAACTAATATTGTTTTGTGCTGTTTGAATCCCTATCTCAGCCTATGCAACACTTCTGTACAGACCATAAATGTCACTTGTTTTATTACACCTGCCTTTCTGCTTTCACTGACACTTCCTCCCAGAATGGACTGTGCAAGGAGACGGTGACATCGCACTGAAGGATGTTAGTGTTATGAGGTGTCTTCTGTCTTCTGAAGTTGTAGCCTGATTTTCAAATGGACAAGCAGAATAGCAAATTTCTTTCATGAGCACTGTCTGCTCTAAAGTATAGTGGTTTGCAATTTCCTAATACTAGATAAATATTTATTAAGTTAGTATAAATGAAAATATTTTTTCAGAATAAAATATTACTTTTAAGAGAAACAATGCATCTTGGTTTATTTCCCAAATTTGTTTTAAGAACAAACAATAGTTTTTTTGAAATACATTTCTATAATATATGCAAATATCTTAAATAGTATATTTTTAAGCCCTCTGTTGATATTATATTTTATTGGGATACAAACCACACTGGATGATCTATATACCTCAAAATTTCTAACTTCTCTAATATCTTTTCAGCCAAAAACACTTCAATGAAACACTGTCATTGCAGCATTTTGCATTGGATTATGTTGTATTACATTAATAGCATCACAATACAGCACCTTGGAGCTTATGATTTGGTAAGAGTGTCAACAATCTTGGTACCGTGGTAAATGTGTACCTAATCATGTAGTTGTGGCACTCTGCCCATAGGACTTGATCAATCATATGTGCAAAATGATGTAGAATATATCCTTTTGATATAAATAGGAAATGTATTAGACTACAGGACTTTCCCAAAGGTTCATACAGCATAGGTCTCTCCAATGGATTCTGGGGAAAACTTATTTTATGGGATTGTATATAATCAGGAACTGCTGCTTTAGCAAAATATGAATTACATAAAATACTCAGAACACAGAAAAAGTTAATCACAGGCTGTGAAAAATGTTTATAATGTGACTATAAGAGAAGAATACAAATAATATTGCCAAGAAAATAATAAACAGATTGTAAGAGCTCTGTAGCTATCCAGGCAAAGCCAACACTACAGAGAATACTGGAGCCCTCAAAAGCTGAAGCTGACCAGGTCTTTGATTTCCAGACACACAGAAAACTGTCATGCTCAGTAGAACAGTATCATTCCATTCAAGCATTGTATCAACTATGGAGGAAATGTGGCATAATTTGAATTTCTGGGACCATTTTCTGAAGCAGACTGGTACTGTTGCAAAGGTGTCCAGTCTGACTGAGCTTCAGAAAGTTGCTATACTTGCCCAATTTGCATTATTTCTAACTGTAGTTGTAAAATACTTCTTACATGTTTGTCGTCGCAACACGGGATGGGGAAACAGTTTGATGCAAACTAACTCCAAAGTTTATTAAGAAAGACAGTCCTTTTA
>JAOEGS010017707.1:0-22104 GCA_025447755.1 Corythornis vintsioides
AGACTGGATATCAGGAAGAAGTACTTTACCTTGAGGGTGGTGGATCAGTGGAATAGGCTCCCCAGGGAGGTGGTTGGTGCACCATCTCTGTAGATATTCAAGGTGAGGCTGGACAAGACTCTAAGCAGCCTGGTCTAGTTAAGGGTGTCCCTGCTCACTGCAGGGGGGCTGGACTTGATGACCCTTGAAGGTCCCTTCCAGCCCTAAATATTCTATGATTCTATGTGGTGTTTGAGTTTGGCTTTGCTCTCATAGCTGAGGATGAATTAAGTGGGTCTGCTTTGTAGCTGACAGTGTCTGAGCCTGGGAATAGCAACTGCTTTCACCATTTGTCCTGAAACAATAAACAGCAAAAAAATCTCCTCTGTCCTTTAAAGCCAGTCCGAGGGGTGCCCGCATCACTGTGTGTGGGGCTGGGGTGGCAGCAGCAGTGTGGAAGTTGTGGCCTAAGAGAGTGGAAGTGACGTTCTCTCTGTTCACACCAGTGTCAGCCCAATGCTCCTGGTATTCCTCAGTTGTCAGCTTTTGTTTGAGAAACTTTTGGAAGTGTTTCATTTTGATAAGGTCAAAGCCTTTCCTTGCAACTTTATTTTTGTACTATTGTTAAAATATTTCAGTGAAGTTAAAATACTTTAGAAAATCTAATTTAAATGAAAAATAATGGGTTTATTTTTTTACTTCTTTGGAGCATCTGCTCAAAAGCAACAGTACTCTCTAAGAAAGAAAATCTGAATAACTTTTTCTTCATAGGTCTCTTGCATTCTGGTGAAGGATAACACTGCATGGGATAGTTTCAGAAAAGGAATTTGCCTGGACAAAATGTCCTTTTAACTAAGTTCATGATAGGGGAAAAAAAAAAAAAAAAAGAACCCAGTAGGAAGTCCTGTCCTAAGAAACCAGGTTTTCAAGGTTGACTCTTATAAAGTCTTGTAAATCCTGTCTTCAATTCTCCTGAAACCTTAATTTTCTTTTATATATACAGCCACATTATAACTACTCTGTAACATTATTATTTAATGTCTAGCTTTTGTAATTTTTTTTCTTTCAGAACCAGCAGGGACAAACCTATGTCTGGGTCTGGTAAAGACCCTTCTGCCTTAGTGATGTTACACTGGAGGAGCTGGGAGTTACATGTTTCAGAACAGCAGTCTTGCTGGAGCAATCTGTTTCAAAAGTGTTTTCTTGTGCTCTTTGGCCATGGTGGCCAGTTAATAAGGGAAAGTCTGAACGTGGTGCCCCATTTGTGGCTTTACTTGGTCAGAGAAGCTGGGAATTAGAGCAGAAAGTGTTTCTTGTACCATCATTCCCAAGGCAGGGAGTTAGGCAGATGAATACTTACCTCTCTTAGTGAGACTGTGTCACGTGTTGTATTAGCATGCCAGAATAAATACACTTCAGATCTGGATGAGAGTAAAAGGCTTTGTAAGTGTCACTGCAAGTCGACAGATGGGGAGGTTCATGCTTCCATGGATGCTGCTTCTGACCTCAAATGTATTCCTGCATGTTAGGAGTGAAGTTTGCTGGAGGGGAAGGGGAGTTGGCTTCTTGCAGAGGTGGTTTATTGTACTTGCCCTCAGAAAACCTCCTTTATTAAGCTTCCCAACTTTTCCTTGTGAGAATAAAGTTGTGCTCTTAGATGAGGAACGTGGCCTGCCAGGTTTTCATGTTCCATGTAGCCAACCAGGGAAAGCCAAGAGCTTGCCCTGGCTGACTTTGGAAGAATCACCTGTTCCAGTTCTGTTGTTGGCTCCGTGGCTGCCTCCTGAAAGCACAGTAGCCAAGGAGCCATCCAGTGGGCACAGCCCGGCAGCTTCAAAAGCCTGGCACAACTGTGAGCCCTTGCCATCTAAACTTGGGCTGTGCTTCAGGCAAATCCTTTGTTGCCTACCATGGATTAATAACGTCATTTAGAGGAGCCTTGAGGGTCAGATCTTCCCTGTGCTGGCTGCGTTACAGCTCTTTTAATCTGCTTTCCACTCTCATGACCTCTGAGCCTGGAGGGGTCAGCAGGTGGGAGAGATATGCCTTTTTGTGTTTTTTCCTTGGGAGGGGTGCAGAGACTCAGCAGATGTGAAACAGCAAGCAGAGCTGGCAGGGCAATTGTACTCACCAAGAAGGTGCATCTAGAAGGTTCTTCTACCACTTTCACCTCCAAAGGAGAAATGTGGCAACATCTGGGGATTTGCCCTGAAATTCATCCATCTGCAAAGAGTCAGATTCGGTCATCAAGGGAGGAGGATGCACAGCTCTTGCAGGTTGGAGAACATGGCCTCCAAATTTCTTGGCATTCCCTGTGCAACTGAGTAAAGGTAAAGCAGAATCATGCACTTGGGTTTCTAAAATGCTTCCCTCACTGAGTGTTTTCTTTAAATAAAAATGGTCAGGTCTCATCAGTGAGGAAATTGCCAGTAGAGAGGGACTATACTGCACAGTCCAGCATACTTTAAAATGATCCTGAAGGGTGAAGGGATGAAGAGAAGACAAACAGTATCAACTGGAGAATGAAAAACAAGGAGACAGGAAAGAGTTTTGCAGAAGGATCTCTTGATCCAGAGCACCTGGTGAACTGAGTATAAACTGAGGAGTGCAGGATAATGCACCTGTGGAGAAATAAATAAGGTCATTCATGGTAAAAGGTGAAAGTGGGGCTCTTTTCTCTCTGGAAAAAGATGTCAGAGACATCATGGGTCTCTCTGAAAGTGCTAGCTCAGCAGATGCAACCAGAAATTCTCAGGAAAGGTACAAGGAGCAAATAGGTGCTATCATCTTGCCGTGCTAGAAATCCCTGGTGCACTCGCACCTTGAGTGCTGCATGCAGCTCTAGTTATCCTGTCTCAAAAAAGATGTGACAGAACTAGAAAAGGCACGGGAAACAGTGACAAGGTCAGTGGAGTGTGCAGAATAGCTGCTGCCCGGGGAGTGATGGAACAGATTAGGTATTTTCAGGTGTCTTCAGAAATGAAACGATTGAGGAGGGAAGTACGACAATGGCATATAAAACCATGACTGTCATGGAGAACATAAAATTACCATTTCCCAATATAAGCGCTAAGGTGAGCATTAAATGGAACTACTGAGACATGGTTTTAAACTAATAAAAGCTTTTTCCTGGCACATGATTAACCCATAGAACTTCTTGCCAAAAGACAGCGAGGAGACCAATGGAATTACTGGCTTTAAAAGACAATTATAAAAATATGTTCCGGAGGAATCTATCAAGGATTCTTAAACACGTTGTGAGACATCCTGTGGATGAGGAAATTGCAAAGCTGTTGGGCACTGGAGGTGGGTGGAAGGAGCAATGTATGGCTGCCCCTTCTTCCAGAGCATCTGTTCCGAGCTGCTGCTACTACTACCAAAATATGTTCGGAGAAGCCCTAGAAGTTCCAGCTTCTGAAGAAATGTCACTGTGCTGAAAAATATCCAGAACAACCACTTTTCACTGTATCAAATGGGAGACATTTGATACACAAAGCCTTCTTTACATGTAATATTAGATTTCTCAATGTCTGGAAATACAACTAAGTACTCATTACTATGAGCATTTTTATGTGTCTGAGGATAAACCTACTAAATGATCAAGGCTATGGAACATTCTTTATCTCCTGAATCTGCTTTGGTGAACCGAGAGAAGGCTGAGATTTTATCAAGTCAACCTCTCCACCAGGAGCTGGAGTATGTGCTTTCTGTTCCCTCTTGTTCCTATCATACTGCTGCATTTTGACCACAGAAAAGCAACCAAGAAATTAGTCGTCTTTGTTGTCTAATACATAAAATCAAATGTCTTTTTTTTTTTTCTGCCTCATCTTCTATTTGCTGTCAGAGGGTGTGTTAGATTTTTTTCCATGGTAGAGTTTCCAGTGGAATATTTGCCTTATAATGAGAGCAATTTTATACTGATCAGGAAGAGACTAATCCTCTCATTAAATCACAGAATGAGGACTGACAGATGATTCCCTACTTGGCTGCAAATGTATTGTGTGACCTTCAGCCAACCCCTGAACTTTGTGCTGCAGCTCCCACTGGCTCTGGTGTGAGTGCTCTGCTCTGTGCTTTGGTGGAGCTGCATGCAATAGATGCTGCATGTGGTTAGTACTTTTCTGAAGCAGACTGTGCTATCCCACCTGGTCAGCAGCACTCTGTTCCATAAAGAATGTATAAAGGGTAGGCAGAAATACTCTGAGGGCAGAGTGATAACAGTGGGGTAAGCACCTGTTTGCATTGAAAAGGGCTGTATTTTTTTGGCCCATTCCAGGCCAAATTTTGTTCAAATGGCTCCTACAAAGAAAGGTGCTAAGAAGTGATTATCTGCTGTCACTGAAGAACTGTCGATGATCACAAATGGATCCATGGAGTGAGAGTCAAGGAATGAGTGCCAAGTGCTCCCACAGGAGTTTAGTAAATTTACAGAGAGGGACAAGGGCTGAGATCTGCATCAGCACCAGCTTGGACAAAGCTGTTGAGGTTAATGGACCACTTCTCACCATATCCGCTTGCATTTGGTCAGAAAATACAAGAGCAAAGACTTGCGAAAAAAAAGTGCCCAACAGTCCACCTGCACAGGCTGTTTGTCTGTGTCCCAGTCACAATGTTCAAAGAAATACAGGTAGTCAGTATGGGTGAAAACAGAAACAGCATGGATCCAGCACCTTGAAAGATTATTACCCGCTTTTGTAGGAATACAAAGATATTCCCTTTCCTGACTGGTCTCTTCTTTGAGCTTTTGTAGTTTTTCTTTCTTTTTTGGCTTTTGTAACTGATGAACTCATGCATATTATGCTATTTTAATACCTAGCAAAGAGCCTTGTCTGCTAAATCACCTTATTTTTCTCTGATCAGAGCACAGTGCATTCCTCTTTTTAGTAGAAGGTATTAATTTAAATTCCATAATCCCAAACATATTCTCGTTTGCTTCTCTGTGCTTCAGAAGGCCAATGGCATTTTAATTTAATAAAGGAGAAACACACATGACACTGTGTTCCCTGTAACTGTCTTCTGACCTCAATGAGTCTTTCACAGCTTCCTTTGTGTTCCAGCAAATGCAATCTCTGCTTTTATTCAAGAACATTTTCATTTCTAATACCTGTGTTCTTCTGATAGGCAAAAAAAAATTAAATATCGGTAGCATTTTCACAGTAGCTTTTGAGATGGTATTTGCATTATTATTTAGTAGTGTAAGCCTGTGTATGGAGCCAGAGCAAGATTTATGTGCCACTTATGTCCCATTGAAATACAAGTTGGGTACAGGCTGTCCCTTTACAGAGAGATAATTTTTATTTGTTTGCCTTTATTTTGGACCTAAATAAGTTAACTTATCTAGTAATATCTTGATTTATGTCAGCTCCATTTATCTTTCCAAGTTCCATAAGCTTTGTTTACTGGGTTAAGATTTACCTAATTGGGTACATAGTATTACTGAGTATTTTGTGTCATGTAAACACTTGAGTCATACCCATCACTGTTCCTAAAGAATCATCCTTTGCCATTTTTAATGCTTTCATTTTGCTGTTTTAACTTAAACCTACTCAGTTTGAAATAAGAACATGTGCTTGTTCTAGTCCCCATGGCCCCTCTTTGGAAATGTCACATAACATTAATTCTTTTCACTGGTTTGATTCTGCTCTCCTTTACTCTGATATGAATCATGAACTGACACCTTGAAGCTTGCCCCATAAAGGCTGAAGTCCTGGCAGGTTAAGCCTGGATCATCAGCCTTGCTGCATGGTGATGGAAACCCCCCTCCCCCCAAAATGGGGATTATTTTACTAGTGGTTTTGTGGCTTATTCAGAGTAGATTTTCCAAGAACAACTATGCTAGTTTAATAAACAGAGGTCTCAAAATTCAGCTACCTGTTGCATTCTCTTTTTTTTTTTTTTCTTCTTATAAAGAGCTGTATCGTGTCTAATAGGCTCATCCTCACATGTCCAAGTGATAGTGTCTGTCTGCTCCCATACTATCTTAACACATGCAGCATCTCTCTCCTGGTACCTAGTGCTGCACTTCAATACTGGCATCTTTAAACCAAAGCCCCCTCATTTACAGCTCCATGCTGGCTGCTAAGCAAGGAGGGCACCTTGACTTCAGATCTCACTGTACTGTCCTTGATCTGATAGATCCAGAATTGTTCTCATCTCAAACGTACAGCTGATGCATTTGCAGAAAGAGGTCTATTACCTTTTGTGCTATTACAGAAGAACCCAAGAACTACCGGTTGTGTTTTAGGGCTTTTTGAGCAAAGTACTTATGGACTTGTTCCAGAGGGGTGCAGGCTTGCTGGCTGATTTGGTATAGCAGAGAACTGAAGGGCATGGATGAAGGGGAGAGGAAACAGCTGTAGTCTCAGTCCTGGAATGGTAGCCTTGCAAGACTATAGAGAAGGTATTGCTAAGGAGCGTAGCTCGAACAATGATCCTGAATAAGTGTGGACATGCAGAGAGGTAGGAGAGGGGCAGTTTCATTTAGCTTTTCACTGTGACTTGGTGCATTTTCAAGGTCTTGTGTGAAATACATGAAATAAGACATAAAGAGTGAGGACTTTCAGCACAAGTCACAGCAGACAAGAAAAGTTGAGTGGATCCCAGGGATTAGTTATTAATATCTTACAGCCTTTCAACAGTTCTGAACTGAATGTTACTGGCTTTGTTTCTAGCTAAGTGCTGTTTTGAGTATATGAAATAGGGATGACTGGAAAATAAGATGTTCCAATTCATGAAGCATTTAGCATTCTAAGTTGTTTGGTTTTTTTCTAAGTTTAGAGGAAAACTGAAACTGTAGGGTGTTTGCTGAGGTCATGAAAGACTTCAGGTTCTCTCACAAATACTGTTTTTGACACAAATGCTCAATAGACTCTTGCACAAGACCAGCATTTCTTTTGCAATGCCTGGTTTATGTGCCATGGTATTCTGATCTCCGCTTATTTAGTAGTTTTTACTGGTCTATTCTAACCTGATTTCCAGTGCTGCACCCTGTATCATGCTAACTGTGCCTCATTCTTTTTGTTTGGACTTGAGAGGTGTCCTAGCAAGTGTTAAAAACAAGGTCTGTATCCCCACTTTCACATACCTACGGAGTGTTGCCCAAAAGCCTGTTACATCCTAGAGGGCACTATCTAGAAAAAACTTCCATTTTGTGTGCTGGTCAGACAAGCCTGACAACTTCTGGCAAGTGCCAGGAGAAACAAAGCAGAGAAGGCTTTGAAAGGTGGTGCACCAGTAGGTAACCCTGCTTGAGCACAAGGTAACCCAGGTAGAAATTTGCCCTGGTGCAAGATCCAGTTTTGTTCCAGAGGCAGCTGCTTTTCAGGAGAGTATGGAGTCTACTCATGTGAGAATTATTTTGAGAGGTCTTTGAATATACTAATACTATATCCTCTGAGGAGCTTTTTGAGCTCCTGTGCTTTTCAGCTTTTTGTTAGGGGTCTTGCAGTGCATAATTTAATGTACTCAAAACAGCTCTAAAGAGAGTATCTTTCCCCATCCTTCCTTGCAAATGAAATACGGGCCCAACCTTTCCCTGTGCAGCACAAAAAACTTGAGCTGGATTTAAGTCTGCAATACTGTAACCACGATAGTTTAAAAATGGGTAATGAAAATGAACCTTGTTTCACTGGAGTGACCTTTGCAAGAAGCTGTTGCTTCAGGGTCTCTAAGCGCAAATAAGGAGTTGTTGCCTTAGGGTTTCTAAGCGTAAACAAGGAGCCTTGCTCGTTTAAAGTGTGTGCTTATAGGAACACCCCTGCATCTCAGCACTCGCTCCTACTGGTGATTTAAGACAAGAGGTGTGTCTTCCTCACATCCACGTTGCAGGTCCCGTGGTTTCTGCCCGTCAGGGAGCCCCGGAAAGGGCCGTATTCGGTGCCCCTGCACGTGGTGCCCTCTCCCGCTGGGAATATCCGCCGGCGCACCGAGCTTGCCTTACCCCGGAGAGCGGAGCAGCCCCGCGGGGGCCGGGCTGCCTCCCTCTTTCCCTCCCTCCCTGCCCTCCGGGACTCGGACAACTTCAGCGCGGCGGAGCTTGTGACGGGAGGTGGCGGAGGAAGCTGCGGAGCGACACGGAAGAACCTCCGCCCGCATCCCCGACTACGGAGCGGAGCGGCCGAGCCTGCTGGGGTAGGGGGTGTCCCGGCGGTGGCTGTGCCGGCAGGGGGCAGGGCTGGGAGCCGGCCGCCCGTGTTTCTAGGGCTTGACGTCCTTCGAGCTAGCCCGCCCCGGTTCCCGGCAAAGCCTGCCCTCTCCCAGCCGAGAAGTCCCGAGAAGTGGCGGCGGGGTCCCCCACCCTCCCCCGGGGCGCGGCGGGGCCGCGACGATGGGCTGGGAAGTTTGGCGGCGAGGGGGGCCGGTACCCCGCCGCTGAGAACCGGCCGCTTTGGGGCCGGTCCCTTTTCCGAAGAGCGGGACGGCGCCACAAAGTGAAATCCATGAGGATTCTCGGGCTTCTCCTGGAGAAAGGCTCGCATATGCTGCAGTGTCTCTGTGGAAGGCGCCTGAGATCCAGCGACAGCCCAGGTGGGGAGCGCGCGTCCTTGTCCCCGCCGCCCTCGACTCTCCGCTCGGGGGCACTTGGCCCGCGGTGGCCCCGTTTCCTCGGCTTCCTCCCCCCGCGCCACTCTCTCCTCCTCCCCCTCCTCTCCCATCCCGCTCGCCGGCGCCGTGCACAGGTGGCTGGGATGGGCCGGGCGCTGTCCGCGGTGCTGACCCCGCCGGGCACCTCTTGAATCCACGGGGGCCCATCAATCAGCAATACATCAAGCCCGTGCCACGTCTGACCCCAGATTCTTCACCCGTGGTATCATCCCTTTATCCACCCGAGGCCTCTATCCCCCTGTGTTCCCCTTCCTTAAGCAGGTTCCACACTGCTCCTGCAGCCCTCACCCAAACAGAGCTCCCACATGTCTTCTCTGTCCCCATACAGGTCCCTACTTCATGTGTGACCCTCACTAGGATCCCCCATCCCACCTGCAGCCCGTACCCACACAGATCCTTCTTCTCCATATGGGTCCCCCGTATCTTCTATCCCACCTAGGACTCCCAAGCGTGGTCTCCGTTGCCATCACATCAGGATAGGGATCACTTTCCCCAGAGTGATGATGGCCCTGCACAACTCTAGGGTTGGGCCCCCTGTAAGAGTTCCCTATACCCTGAGTTTGTAGCAGCAACATTGAAATGTTTTTCTTGTGGAGAGTTTTCAAGTGTTTTTGTGTGGGGATGTCCTTAGAAGCAAAGAGAAATCCCTGGCTGCTCCTCATGGGGGACTGGGAGACTTCCAGTACCTCTTTCAGCTCCCAGCCTGTTGAGGAGGGAGCATTGCACCTGTCTGGGGAGTGCAGCGGGGTGAAAGGCAGAAGGGTATCTTTGATCTTGAGCTCTACCTGAGGACTTTTTGAAGAGGGGAGTAAGTGCACAAGTGTCTTGGTTTGTGTTGTAGTGTCCCTGAGTTTTAGGGTATCGTATTGAATCTTTTAAAGTGGTGTCTCTAAAACTGGATGCTTACAAGGATATCTTTTAGAGTATTGCTTATTAATACTCGTGCTGTTGCCTTATGTGAGATCTTGGTCCTAGAGGAGAAAAATGTCTATGTCTTCTATGGAAATACTTGGTGTTGTCCTATGAAAAGAAAGGCTGTGCTGGGGGGAACACTATTGCTGAGGCTTTGGCCTTGTTAAGGAAAAAAATTTAATAGTTATACCCACCTGTTTGTGCCTCAGTATCCCCTTATCCCCTTCACTCCCAAGAGACTCATGTATGCAAGCTGTTGCCTCTGACGGGCTTATAATAATAGGGGATGTACTGGAAATCTTTGAGAGCATAGGTTTGGCTCCCTTGAAAGTATTTTCTGCCTGGCTTTGAAAAACAATTTGATAAATAAATAGAAGAAATTGTGGCAGTACTTGGAAGCATTACACACATTGTTCTCTTTTCAGTGAAAAAGCATAGTGGAGTTTTCCTCATAGTGCTATGTGTGAATGTTTGTTTTTTGCCATTTAGAAACCTGGAACAGTAAAGAGTACAATAACCTAGTGGTAAAAGTAGGGTGGTGCTCAGGCCTTAGGGCATGCTGAGCTGTTACTTCAATGAACCAGAAACTGATGATAGTGTCCTGACAGTTGCCCTGCTGAGCTGGTTTGGCTTTAGTGGTGGATCCTGTGCTGAAGCATGTTTGAATTATATGTGTTAACTGAATCCTTACTTCTTGTGTTCTGACAGAGTGATACTGAACATTACGTGGTCTTTGTATTTCATTATGTTGTGCTAGAAGGAGGCAGTCCATGGGAATGATCTCCTGTTATTATTTCCAACTGTCCTTGTTCTCCAGGTACTAGCCCCATGCTACCACGAGACTGAGCACTCCAGATATGGTCTGTTGCCTTGAATCAGGCTGCTAAAATACATTCCCTCTTCTTGGCTGAATTTTATCCTTTTCTATTAAGGCTGGTCTTTTTGTTCTTGAAAACTGTGTTCTTGAAAACTGTGCAATAAAACTGAAAGTTTCTACCTATAAAGGGGTCACTGTGGGCTGGGCCTGCTGAAGGAGAGACCTTCTTCCTTGCTACTTCTTTGAAAAGTAAGCGTGCCACAGGAGATAGGTGTACACTTCTGCAATAGCCCTAAAGGTGTAGTGCTGTGCCCAGCATGGCACTGGGGGGGCAATGCCAGTCAGAGGTGCAAACCAACAAAAGGATTATAAATTACAGGAGAGGAGAACATGGACTACAATAGCAGTGGCATAGAGTGTTGTGAGCTACTTACATGCCCTTGACCCTCCAATCTGAAGAGTTACCCTTATAGTAGATGATTTATGCCAGGCTGTATATGCTATTTGTCAATTTGTGCACTTTATTTGAATGACAGATTGATCAAGCCCTTTGCCCTTGTCCTATGTTTTCTTTAATGCAAATAAGTCATAAGGATGTAAGCACATGTTTAAAGTCAGATTCATACTCGTGTGTTGTGCTGACTCAGAACCTTGCATCACTCCTGTTTCTGACAGAAGCTAATGCATAACTTGAAAGAAAACCAGTGAAATGCTGAAGACAATTGTAGAGTATTCTGCAGCTCTGTCCTGATGCTAGCAAAATGATAGCAAGATTTTTGTTACTGTTGTGCTAAGACCTTCCACCTTTTTAACTTAGCTAGCTCTAGCCTCTTTTCTTATGCTTCACTTCTGAGGTCTGCAGACTCTTGTCTTTGTGCAGGGGCAGCTTCTTTGGTTGTTAGAGCAGCACCTTGCAAAATGGGGCTTAATAGGTCTCCAAGGCACCATAAAAATGCAAGTAATTCATAGCAATACAGAGCAAGAGATTTATTCCTAGTCCTTTGTGTATTTCTTTGTAAGTATTTTAGTACAGCAATGTCCTGTATCATCTTCTAGGTACTTCACTTGTTATCTTAGTTTCAGAATTTGTAAGTATAGTGATTGTATTTCACATACACCTTCTTCATGGTGCAGCCATAACTGATTTTGTTATTTTTTTATTAATATATTTTCTCTGCTAAAGCCTTTTTCCATATTGTTTGAAAGGTGTGGTTTACCAGTTAAGACTTTTTTTTTTTGTCTTCCTAGTCAACATTAGGAAATGGATAGTTACTACACTGTTAAGTTTGAGATAAACATCAGCTAACGGTGTTGATATAACTGTGAATGGACTTGTGAAAAAATAATTCAGGTGACCTGTACCTGCAACCCTTTTGATGTAAAAGGCCTTGTACACACAGACTATGTTAATAGCAGTGTGGAGATTTGTGCTAGTGAGTATTTCAGTTCTCTTCTGTAAGGGCTGCCTATTTGACTGTGTGAGTGATTTTGTCTCATGCCTGTTCTGCCCTTGGCTCTTCTACAAACTCTCCTGTGGGATGCATCATTGCTAAAACCACAGACATTTCTCACTTCATCACATCAACTAGCAACAACATTCAGCAGCAGTGTGTTGTCAGCTTTGTTTTCGGTAGAGGTCTGGTTATATGCAGAGACTGATCTGTTCCCAGGCATCCAGGTAAGAGTTCTTCTCAGTTTAAATCCCTATTCTGCAAATCAATGACTTCAGTAGAAATGAAACTTATATTGAAAGTACACCCTGAACTTGGCTTCCCTGGGACTCTCACACTGGTAAAATTTGGAGATGCTCCTGGAAATATGTGGATTGATGCTGGCTTTACAGCAAATTAAAATGCTGTCTGGCACAGTAGGTGTTCATATTTCTCTAGGCTTCACAGCATGAAGTTTGATATTTGGGGCAATAGGAACAAGAATTCTGTCTAGGCAGTCAGGGTCAGATTGTGGCTCTGCTATTAGCCTGTCTGTTCCTGCCAATACCCATCTTTTCATTTGTCCTGAGACTATCTGGGCCACTGTTGTAAGGTGTCTGCAGTGTCTGCACATGCAGGATATCCCATCTGCAAATGCAAATGGAAGCACACGGGTAAGAGGTACAATTGCCTATTAAAAAATCAGTATTTGGCTTAGAAGCAGAACAGACATTCCTTGTTTTGCTTGTGCTGTGATCTGTGTATCTATGTACGCTTTGCTTACACTAGTACTAGAAAATTTTCCCACTGCTGTTTATTCAAGTAGACAGCAGGTTATAATGTATAGGAAATACTGTACAGTTAGCTTCAAATTAAGGGAAACTCTGTATAAGTAAGTGACAGATAGTAAACTTGATATTCCTTGCTGAGTTTAGGAAGCACTGAGAGCCTTTCTCATCTGTGGCAGTTCCAAGTGTGGTATGTACGTTGCTGTTTGGAGATGGAAAGGTGGCTTAATGCCACTGAACTGGAGATGGGAGTGGGTCACAAGGCCTAGAAGAAGTGATGGTGCACTGAGGGTCATCAGCATTTTTTCCTTCCTACACCAGGTCCTCGCCTGCCACTGTTTGGAATGTGTCAGTGTTCCATGTACATTTTGCTCAGGGTCCCTCTTCTCATGGTGTGTCTTTGGAAAGGTAATTCTTGCTGGCCAGTGGGAATTAGGTACCTGTGCTGTTTTGGGATAATGCCTACTGTTGACACTTATATGCCAGTGGAAAGAATACCTTTGTCTGATTTAGTTTAATTCATTTGGGAAATGAATGAAGCAAAACTCTGAAAAATCTTTTTTATTATAATAGGAGCACTCCTCTAGGGTATTTCTCAAGAATAGCTATAGCATTTTTAATCCACACTTTCCTTTATTCTGAAGTAAACCTCTCAAATAGACACATGCTAAGCATCCCCTGGAAGACCATAGTGCTTGGGCAACTTCGTAAAAGAATCCATTCTGGCTGAGTGAGAAATTCTGGATTTGATAATAGTTTTGAATTGGTGAATTTGCTTGGTTTCTATAATACAGAAGTTCAGAGATATAGATTATGATGATTTTAAAGTTGTATGCATATATCTTTTTTTTAAGTGCTCACCGGGAGTTCCATGTAGTTGTGCAAAGGAAAGTCTTTGATATTATGCAGGATTTTATTGTTCACTTTGCAATAATATATTTCACAAATCTTCAAAAGCAAATGCAGGTCTGGGGGCTCTGTGGGTGTAAGGTGGTTTGGCAATGCAAAGTTGTCAGATAAATGTCTGGGCTTACAGATCTTGGTATGAGAAATTGCTGGATCTTCACCCATCTTATGAGCCTTGAAACTTGTCTGGGTCAGTGATATCAAATCATATTTGTCAAATGCTTTACTTTCAGTGAATGAGCAAATACAGGCAAAATAAGCTTCATCTGAATTTTCTTAAGTAGTTGTAATCAGGAATATAAACAGTACTCTGAAGCAGAGGTTAGCTGGTTTATGACACTTCTTGGAGGTTTATGTGGTTTTGCAAAGGAATAAAAGTTTAACTTCCTTTACTTCAAAAGTAAACTAAGGAAAGAGAATAAATTTGTTTCAATTTAAAAACTGTGCAATTGTGACATATTATAAACTGTAACTTTCTGTGAGAAATGGTAACAAATGCTTCAGTGAAATATTTTTTCTAGCTTTTCCATTGGTTTTCCTGAATGACTGTCTACATAAAATATTTTCTAATCGAGGAATAACAGAATAATCCAGGTTCATGAGGAGTTATTTAAAGCTGATGACTTTCAGAGCAAATGCTTTCAGCCTAAGAGCTGTGTGAAGATTGTTAGGTCACATCAACTCAAAATCCAGGGAGTATTTCCGGAGCTATGTCTCAGTTCAGTGAACCATCTAAGTGCATATTTAACTCTATGCATGCACCTAGGCCAATTTTAAGATGATCATGTGCTTGATTACTTACCAGAACCATTGTTTTCGATGAGTGGTTTTCAAGCTCTTTTAACATGTATAATCCCTAAAATTCTTTCTGTTTTCCCTACCTAGCAGATTATTGACTCTAGTCTTGTTTTCTGTTTTGATCAGACCCCTCTGGAGGTATTCACAGACATCAGTTCCCAGACAATTAAAGAAACTCAAATCCTGCTGCTTTGTTTGTGAGAATGCTCTGCTTCTATATTACTGAACTGTGTTTCCAAACCAGTTCACTTCTCTTCCCACAGCCCTTTCTGCTCCTTTCCAGAAGTAACCTGTTCCTTTTTTTACCAAACTGATGCTAGTTGTAAACCTTTTAAGCCATTGGTATAGTTCAGTCAAGGTGGTATAGTTCAGTAGGCTTGTCAGAAGTTCAGTAGGTTCTGAAATCTAAATGAGATTGGTTATAGATTCATAGAATTGTTTAGGTTGGAAAAGAGCTTTAAGATCGTTTAGTCCAACCACTAACACAACACTGCCAGGTTACCTCTAAACTATGTCCCTCATCATCGCATCTACACATCTTTTAAATGCCCCCAGGGATGGTGACTCGTCCACTTCCCTGGGCAGCCTGTTCCAGGGCTATACAACCCTTTCTGCGAAGAAATTTTTCTAATGTCCAATCTAAAACTCTCTTGACACAACTTGAGGCCATTTCTTTTTGGCCTATTGCTTGTTACTTTGTTGAACAGACCAACCCCCACCTCACTACAACCTCCTTTCAGGCAGTTGTAGAGAGTGAGAAGGTCTCCCCTCAGCTTCCTTTTCTCCAGGCTAAACAACCCCAGTTCCCTCAGCCTCTCCTTGTAAGACTTGCTTTCTAACCCTTCACCAGTTTTGTTGCCATTCTTTGGCCACACTTCAGCACCTCAATGTCCTTTTTGTAGCAAGTGGCCCCAAACTGAACACAGGATCCGTGGTGCAGCCTCCCCAGTGCTGAGCATGGGGAGACAGTCACGTCTCTGAATGCAACAGTAGTACCAAAGCTTTCAATTGTATGAATAGATGTTTGCTTAAAAGGCCTTTAAATAGAATCTTCTCCTTGGAGGAAAAGAGATGTGTAATGTTGAATAATAAAAATAGCATTTCTTCCCATAGTCTGAAATGGCATGGAAGGAGGTAATCATGTTTTGTGTGGCAAAGCATTTTTCTAAATGGCGTGTTTATGCCTTTCTTGTGTTGTGACAGCGATTGGCTGCTGAGCCCATTTGCATGTGCTAAATTGCAGTCCTGGGATCTGTGAAAACAACCCAGCAAAGCCAATCTCAGCTGGGAGCATGGAAGCTGCTGCTAATTTTGTGATGAGCCACCCACAGGCCCAGCGTGAGTCATTATCATTGTTTTGTTTTCCAGAAGTCGGCACTGAATGCTTCCAGGATCCAAAGTGTGGATTATCTCTGGAATTGTATTTATTTCCTCATAGCTTTGTTTGTTCTAAATAAGAGGAAATAATAGGAAAAAAAAAGTCTGCTCTAAAAAAATTTAAATAATTAATTGTTTCCTTATTAGTGTCCTCTTTCTGCTTTTATGTGCATCCACAGCCATTTGTTCACTTGAAAACTCAATTGTTTGTAGCCCTGCAATCCTGCTGCTCAGTCCTAATCAGCTTGCTTTGTGCCACTGAGGAGATGGGTGGTCAACAGTAAGTACAGTGAGATGAAGCAACTAGACTGAAGTAATTGCTTGGCTCTGGCACAGCCAAGGTGGGCAGTTTTTGCTCTGTTCTTATATGTGTCCTTCTAGTTTCTCAGTGGGAATTTTTATAAAGCCCCAGCTGTGCATGGGACAAGCTGGGGCATCTGTTTGCTATAGGGCAGGAGCCTTTCATCTGAGAAATACATTGGCCTCATCGCCAGGACTGTAGGCTTGAAACACCCTTGCTGAAGTTGCTGGCCCTTCTGGGGGTAGGACAAGGGGCTGAGAGAACAAGAGAATGCCATGTCTTGTGCTGGCACTGTGACCAACTTAGTCAATTTGGTTCCAGGTTTTATTTCTTCTTCCAGCATGTCTTCTCAAAAGGACTTCTTTGGTGTGCCACTGACCATGCAAAATGTGCCTGCAGGGACCCTGAGCAGGAAATACTGAGTCCTTCAGGGGAAAGGTCCAGGAGTGGGGAAATGCATGTGTGTGGGCATTACAGAAGCACAGAGAAGTGTTTTAAATGCAGAACTTGGACACACAGTGGGTGGAAAAGACATGGACAGTGTGGGAGAGCCACATGAGTGTGGGAGAGGAATAAGGAGCTGAGAGAACCAAGGAAGAGGAATTGAGAATGGGGGACTTTTAATGAAACTGTCTTAAAAATGCATCTAGACATGCTGCACTTGCTTTGTGGATAAAGGCATCCAACACAGCGTTCCCTTGCTTTGCCTTGGTCACTTTTTAAAGTATGTTAGGAGTGTGGGACAGGCCATAGAAGCCTTCCTTATGAGGCTTGAGGTGGAGCTGGACATATCTAAATAGAGCGTTCAAACTGGAAGAGCACGAGGATCAAAAATGTGCATGACACTCCCACAGTGACAAAGCTCAAGCATCTCTATGATGTTTGATTGTCTGCAAACAACCACGGGAAATGTATGGCCTGGTTTTCCATAGCTCAAGTTCCTTCTCAACTTTGGATTTCCTCTTTTGTCCCAATGTGAAATGATAACCAACCCATATAATGATTATTCTGCGGGTGGCACTGGGCAGCCAATATTGCTGCCACTGCTTTTCTGAGCTCCTGTGACTGACTCTTGCTATTGCTTATTCTTTTCCATGATTATTTTTTGATGGTGGAGACAGCAGCTTTTCATTTTATGTGTACGTAGCCCTGACACAAGAGGCTCTGGTCTCCTGTGGGAGCGTGCACGTCATAGACTTTGTTAATAACAAAATCAAAGCATCTTTAAGTGCATCTGACCCTACTTGGAATCACAGCAGTGAAATTCAAGTGCAGTCTGGGGACACCTTCCTATGTCCTGGTGCACAGTGCTCCCCTGCTCCCAGATCTGTGTGCCTAGGCACTTTATTTTCCTGCTTCTTGAGCTTAGAAATAGCTTAGGGGTGTTCTACATGGCATAGTGGTGAGGCTGGAAGGACTCTGAGGTGTTGTTTTTGACAGGCTGATTTCCCCAGGTATTTATGCTCTGTGCAGGAAGGGTATAATCCTTGTAAATATTCGGTTGGTTGATCAGATGAATGTGTATGTAAATATTCATGGCTTAATGTCTGGTGGCTGTGCTCGGGTGTTCCTCTCTAATAGCTGGGATTTACCTTTTATAGCTAAGACAAAGAAACTCATTTTGCTTTTTCCTCTGTTTCTGCATTTACTGGACTGGACTGTGATGCTTCTTTTACTGTTCTCAACCTTCACCTGAAGAGGCAGTTCTGGGGATGTGTTCATGTCTCTCAGTGCTTGCAGGCTGCTCAGCAAGTGAAATGCACCTTCCCTGCCCCCACCCTGCCTGGTAAATGGCTGACACACATCTTACAGCATCTTGCTGGAGATCTGTTACTGCCCTGCAGCTCATTCACAGCACCGTGACCAAGAAGGTGGTGACATTACTTTGTTTTTTAGGGTTGGTTGTTTTTGGGGGTTGTTTTGAAGTTAGAAAAGGTGAATTAGAACAATCAAATTTCTTCAGATGATATGTGAAGCATGAAAAAAAAGCACAGTTAAATGGGAGCATGTCCTTTTTCTGAAGAAATGCTTTAGTGAATGAATTTTGCACCTGTTTGTTGTTCCTGGCAAATGAAGGGTCTTGCTCAGAATGCTCTAATTAGAGCTTCTCTCCTGCCCATCCATAGCTTGTGCCCTTTAGGTCACTAGTTCTCTGGCAAACTGGGTGACAAAGCAAGCTCTCCCCTCAGCAAGAGATGCTCTAACTTCACAGAGGTCAGGAAACAGTTTCTACATGAGAGTCTGCTAAATAGAAAAATGTAGTATTAAAACAAAAAGAAAACAAAAGAAACCCCCCAAAAAGCAACCTGCAAGAAAGATCCAGACAGGCACACAGCTTTGAAGAAGAGCCAAGGGTGCCTCTTGGGGACTGTGCCAAGGGCTGTTACTGGACAAGGTGGCACTGCACTGTGGAGGAGAGCTCATTGCCTGTGTTCTTTCCCACTGAGAAAAAAAGAGGTTTAATAGAAAAATCTTTTGACAAGGGCTTGGCAGGGAGCAAAGGACAGAGCCCCGAACTGTGCTGGAAAGACAAGTGTGGGTCTGAGTTCCCCCAAAGCTGTTGTATCCCCCTTGCTCAGCCTAAAGGTGTCACTTCTTTTTCTCTCCTGTCCCCCTGCTCACTCAAGTGAGCTCCAAACTCAGTATAAGTCTCAAACTCACAAGCCTTTTCTCACTGCTCTGTTGTTCCCAGGCTGTAGAAGGGGAAGACAGCACAGTGCTGGTGAGGAGAGAAGGGCATCCCATCTCTGTTATTTATGGGAATGTTAATTTGGCTGGTAAAACACTGCTGGGATTAAATGGTAGAGTGGAAAGGCATGCTTGCTACTCAGTGAGCATGTTGCTTCACTAACTGCTAAGGGATAGTCTTCTCTTTTAACACTTTTATAATCTCTTTTTAAGCCTTGAAACCAGGAGCCAGTGTCTTGCTCCCTGTTTCAGGTTTGCTTAATCCACAGCACTGTTGTGTTATAGAGCTGGATCTTCACTAGGTTTAGTAGAGAATGGAGAGCATTAGTTGACTATAAAAAAAGAAGCCTCTCTGACAAAAGTACCCAAAAAAAAAAAAAAAAAGACAAGGGTTGGACTAGATGATCTTCTAGGTCCCTTCCAACCCCTAATATCTATGAATCTATGAATCTATGAATGAAGGCAGTATATTAACAGAAAAATATGAGACCAATTAAGCTGGGTCAAAATAGTGTCCATTTAGCCCAGTAGTCTTTCTCCATCTACATTAAACAGATAGAAGAAAGTAAGAAAACAGCAATATGATGTGTCCCCCCAAAATGCTCTTCCAGCTGTCAGCTATTTTCAGCTTAGAAAAAATTCTGAGTCAGACATGGTTCAATGTACTTAGAAATTCTCAGTGGATTTCTCTTCTATGTACTTGACCAGTCTCCCCTTGACTTCACGTACATTTTTAGTATCATAGTGTCCCGTGAAAAGGATTTACCCAGACCTGTTGCATGAAGAAGCTTCTTCTTTCCTTTGTTTTGAACTTAGTGTCTGCTAACTTGGGCTGATGTTTTCCTGAGACCTAGTACTAGATGAGCTAGTGAATAAGATCCTGTGCTCTCACACTACTTGTGATTTCATGGACATCATGCATACCGCTGCTAAACTGTCTCTCTTGGTCTTTGATTTTCTGCCCAGTTCAAGAAAGACAGAGAGCTACTGGAGAGAGTCCAGCGCAGGACCACCAAGATGATTAAGGGAGTGGAGCATCCCCCTTATGAGTAGAGGCTGAGAGAGCTGGGGCTCTTTAGCCTGGAGAAGACTGAGGTGGGACCTCATTAATGTCTATAAATATGTTAAGGGTGAGAGTAGGGAAGATGGAGCTAGACTCTTCTCAGTGTCATCCTGTGACAGGACAAGAGGCAATGGGAGTAAGTTGGAGCACAAGAGGTTTAGGGTAAACACAAGGAAAAACTTTTTCACAGTGAGGGTTACAGAGCTCTGGAACAGGCTGCCCAGGGAGGTTGTGGAGTCTCCTTCTATGGAGACATTCAAGACCCGTCTGGATGTGTTCCTGGGTGACTTAGTCTAGGAGATCCTGCTCTGGCAGGAGAGTTTGACTAGATGATCTTCTAGGTCCCTTCCAATCCCTAACATTCTGTGATTCTGTGGTACTTTGTTGCCTTTCTCTAAACCATTCCCAGTTCTTGCAATGAGAGGAACGCAACAGCATGCACAAGCTATAGCTTGAACATTGCAGGGGTAAATGGGAAAAGTGAATTGAAGCCTCCTCTTAGGCTTCTTTCTATTTTTTTTTTTTTCTCTTAAATTACTGTCTGATTCTTGTGCATGGAAGATAAAACCCTTCTGGGTTTACTGGTGGCTCAGCTTTGCTCTTCATGTTCTTCCCCATGACTTTTCTCCTCCCTGTGGCTGTCAGCTGCATTCCCAGCTCTCCAATAGAGGCTGAACTAGAGCTGAAGGAGAAAGTGTTTGCACTGTTGAACAAACCATCTCTGAATTACAGTTCTATCAAAATCTCAAGTAGACATCTAGCTGGTTTGCCGTGGAGGAGAACTGAATCCTAGATAAATCCAAACCCCATGATTGCCTAAGTTCAGTGTGTCTTTAGAAATGAGAAGTCTCTTTTTGAAGAGCAGGAAGAGCCGTGTTCCACCGCATGCCATGCTCAGTGGCACTCCCCATCCTCACCTGGCAGTGCCTGCTGACAAAAGCAGCTCTTCCATTCATTTCCTAGGGCCATAAACAGGCATCTCACTCCTTTGTTACTTCTCTTGCCTCAACCACCAATAAAAACAAGTCAAGGCATTTATTGGCTTTGCTTTCGCTTACAACGAATGGGAGGGACCCTGTTCCCATCCCCAGGGGCTCACAGTGGGGTGAGTTCAGCTGGAGAGATGGTAGTTGTCATGTGGGTTACAGAAAGGAGAGCAGGCTGGTGAATAGGCTCTTATGGCCCAACGATGAGTTTCTGTAGCTGCCGGTCCCTGCCAGTGTGTGATTAAACTGGTATCTCAAGCTGAGTGTGGACAGAGCCTCACTGAGCCCTTATCAGGAGATGAGGTGACGGTGCCAAAAGCTCCGGGTGTGACAAAGCCTAGGGGATCACCTTGAGACAGGGTTTCAGTCCTTTGGATGCCTTGAACTCCATTCTGCCTGACAGGCTGCACTGGTGGTCGGCTGCCCACGAACCAGAGCAAGAGCAGGGGAACTGATGCCATGCTGATTTGAGATGGTAGGGTGAGGAGTCAGATGCTGCCCCTCCTGTGCAGATTTCTGGGCTTGCCCTTGCAGCTAGAGGAGAGGAATTAAAATATATGTGGTACAACTAAGCTTTTATGTAGTGTGTATCTCAGTATGTACTTTTGTAGTAGTATCTCCTGCATGGTGAACTGGGCTGAAGCTTAAACCTCATTGATTGTATTGACAGGGTCTACGCCGAGCATAGGGAAAGCCAGGGAGAGTTGCTCAATCTGACATCTAGGCTGTGGGTATCTGCACATAACTCCACCCTGGGTGCCACCACACCTTCTCCCCTGTCTGTACAATGGACATGATAATGCCTTCCTTGCAAAGTAGCTGTGGGACTGAACCAGGACCTGTACAGACCACTGAAGAACTGTAAGTTTCAAAGTAGTTTAATATTACTCTGCTCAGACACTGGAACTGGGGAATGGTTTAGGATTTTAGGTATTTATCAGAAGAGGTGCCATGAGAATTTGAGAATACAGCTGAGATTCCTCATTTGTGCTTTAAGAGGCAGTTGAGACTCCCAGCCATTCAGTACTCTCCCATTAAAAGCCCATGCATTATAAATTTCTCACGTAAAAGTATTTAAGGTTTAGTAGGAGTGCAGTTCACCAGGGAGAATATGTTGGCTGGCTGTTCAGAGAAACAGATGAAGGTAATTGCTTTCTAAGGGTTAAGTGCAGCTGTAAACCAAGGCCTGCAGGGTAAGTGGCCAGCCAGCAGTTGGGATAGTGCGGTGATGGACATGGGGATAACTAGGTGAACTTTATGAGGTTCAACAAGACTAAGTGCAGGGTCCTGCACCTGGGTTGGAGCAACCCTCACTATCAATACAGGCTGGGGCATGAGGTGCTGGAAGGCAGCTCTGCAGAAAAGGACTTGGGGGTGGTGGTGGATGAGAAGCTGGACATGAGCCAGCAGTGTGCAATTGCAGCCAAGAAGGCCAATTGCATCCTGGGCTGCATC
>JAOEGS010017709.1:11204-22711 GCA_025447755.1 Corythornis vintsioides
TCCCTTTGCTCCGACGCGGTTCCTCCTCCGGATGCCCTGTGTGAGGTGGGTGAGTCACAGGAGGATTTTGCTGTCGAGGTCCCCGCTCAGAGGTTTGTCATGGCCAAGGGACGGGGTGGCGATGCCACTGTGATGCCCTGTTTGATGCCCAGGGCAGCTTGTGCCGGCTGTGGCTCTGGGGTGAGCCAGGGACAGCCCTGCAGCCGCCTTTCCCTCGGCCTGGCCTTCCTCCTCCCGCACACAGCGGGCACTTTCCAGGCCGCCTGCCAAGCACGCGTTTCACGCTGCGGTCCCGATTACCAGGGGCTGTTTCATTCCTGGCTGCCTGGGAAAGTGGGGATGCCAGGCTGTGAGAACTGCTCCTCGCTTCCCACCGCCGTGAGGATGCTGCCCTCGGTGACAGGGCAGGGACCGGGGTGGCCATTCCCTTGCTGGCAGCTGCAGGTCTGTGCAGAGCAGCATCACTCGGGGTTTTGTGTGACCGGGATAAGTGACCAGTGGCATCCCGGGCGTGCCGTCGGCTCATCCATCTCCTGGCAGCAAGCAGGGTTTGGTTTGCCCGGGCTGCTTTCATTTCCCGTTTCAAGCGTTTTGGTTTGGCACAAGCTTCTGCACCGGGTCAGAGGCAGGCAACATGTTTCAGAGGAGCTTAAAATAAGTTTGTTTTGGAATTGTTTATAGAAGTTTATTTTAAAAGGCTTGTCGGGGAGGGGGAGCCTTGTCAGAGCACGTTCTCCCCACAGAGTGTTTCTCATGCCCTCGGCAAACCGCGTGTCCCCTGTGCTTTCCACAACCCCCTCTGCAAGCGCCGGTTTCTGCTCCATCTGCACGGAGACACAGGGAGTGATGGCCAGGCCCTGGCAGCAGCACTCTCCTGGGGGCAGGGAGTGAGAGGGGTGCTCAGGGATGATGCTCTGCTCTGCAAATGCTGGGGGAGCAAGTCGGTTACCGAGGTAAGAAGAGGCCCCTGATGTCCCATGCCTTGGTGGGTAGAGGCAATGAGGGGACAAGGTTGTTTTGTGGTGGCCCAGGCTGACCCATGCACAGCACCAGTGTGGTGCCAAACCCTATGTTGTCGTCACCATACGTGCTGGACCCGTGTCTCCCGCAGGAGGAGCTGGCCACGATGGTGACCAGATGGTCCCTCGCCGGCAGGTTGGCAATGCTCCTGGTGGCCGTGGTGGCTGCGGGAGGTGAGGAGGATGGTACCAGGGACGGCTGCAGCGCGGCAAGGGTGGAGAGGCAGCTGCTGCTGTGAGCACATGGGGTTGGAAGTCCCCAGGTTGTGTTTTCAGCTGCACGTCAGTGCTGTTGCTGTTTCGATTGCTGTTTGTTTTCCTGAGAGCATCAGGCAGTTGTGGGGGAACAGCTCGTGTCTCTTGAGGATGAGAGCTCTGTGCAAGCCCTCGGCGCTGCGGGGAGAGCGGGGACAGCCCAGGGCTGAGAGAACACTTTGCAATGAGCTATGGCACCATGTGGGGTCCCTGGAGTGCGGAGCAAGTGATTAACAGCACCCCACGCAGGGTTTGGGATTTATTTTTTTTTCTTCACATTTTCATTTCTTGAAGAGGATTGAAAGGCAAAAATCACTTCTATCCTCCTCAGCTGGAGTAATCCCCAATGTCTTCTCCTGGGAGATGCAGAGAAAAATCACCCAGGAATGAATGTGTCCTGGCATCACCTCCACACAGCTGGGTGATGTGCCTCAACCAGCCTGGCCAGCTTGTTGGGACAGTGAGGGAGCAGGCCCCAGGAGAGAGCAGGTGCCACCCCTCCCAGGTGGGGCTGCAGCCAACACCAGCCCTGCTCACTGACATCTCTGGGCTGGGTTATTCCCATCCTCCCTGACACCATGGGATGGGGATCAGACACTTCTCAGGGCTTTCACAGTGAGTGGGAGCCCTTCCCAAAGATGGTCCTGGGTCTGGCATCAGCTGAGTCAAGGAACCATTGCCTGGCTTTGCTTCCTCTCAGGCAGGTTTAAAGGGATCCAGAAGCTGTGGGTGTCCTCACTGGCAGGGGAAGCCCCACGGCTGGGGGGCTCAGGTCACCACTGTGCAGCAGGGTGCGTCCGTCCGTCTGTCTGGAGGCTGGTGGGAGCTGCTTTGTCTCCCTCATTGTGAAGGGGAGATGCTGGTGCTGAGCCATCTTACCTAAACCAGGCTTTCCCCAAGAAAGGTTGGCCCAAGATGATCCTCAAGGTGCCTTCCAGCCCGGTGCTCGGTGACCGACTGGATGAAGGAGGGTCCCGGTGAGGGGCTGGGGCAGTGCTCGCTGCGAGAGGCCGCGCAGTCGCTTCCAGCACGAGACGGCAGCCAAGGGCTGTTGGATTCCTCTGCTCTTATTCATCGGCCGTTGCCTGAGAGCGGGGAGGTCCTGGGGAGCTGGGTGCATCCTGCCCGCCAGCACGTGGGCACGCGGGGGCCCTGGGCTGGCACCCAACCCAGCTCTCCTGCCAGCGTTCGGTGCTGGAGGCGGGGATTGGAGCCCAGGAAACAGCCCTGGCTCCACGGTTCTCATGCTGATCCCTAAGCGGGACACGCTGTGGGCACCGGCTGGGTGACACCAGCTGGCACTCCCAGCTCAGGCCTCGCCCCTGGGGACCCAGCAGCACTAGAAATAAATTTCAGCGAAGCCAAGGATGGGGGGGCCCGGCGCCGAGAGCTGTTTAAGCCACCATCCCCGACAAGCCGTGGGGACGTTGTCTGGAAGAAACTCCGGGCGGTGCTGGCAGGAGCAGCTGTTTATGGCTCCGGCCAAAATATGCATCATTCGGCGTCCTCTGACCTCCCGGTCCTCACTTTGTGACGAGCCTTCGAGAGAGGCAGAGACCCCCCTGTGCCTCCCTCCCAGATCTCCCCTGACGGGTGGATAAGGGCTGGCACAGGCGTTTCCCAATCAATCCCGTCACCACTTAAAAAAAAAGCCAAAAGAAAGCTAAAAAAAAAAGCCACACAAAAAACTAACCCCTTGCTGACTGGCTTGCCAGGCTGGAGTGGCTGGAGTGTTCCCTGGAGCTGCTAGGGACAGGGGCTGCAGCCACCCCTCTCTGCTGTGACCACAGCCCCGGGGATATGTCCTGTGAATCTCCCAGAGCTCCACAGCTGTTCTGGGGACCCTGCTCCCTCTGGCCTTGCAGCCACCCCTGCCAGCTCCTCTCCGTGGGATCGCTGCCCTTCAGATCGAAGGTGCCAGGAGCAGGGGACAAGGAGGGTCTGCTTGTAGGAGATGTGGCTTCTGTCCCCACCTGCTGGGAACTTGTCATGGGGCAGCTCAGGATCTTTTTGGCCATGAGGACAGGTTGTGATGATTACAGGGTGGAGGCTGCTTGCCCCCGTGACAGTGCCAAAGGAGTCTGCAGAGGTGCCTGCCCTGGGAGCCTGGCAACCACCCACTGCAGCCCCCCAGAAACCACTCGGACCTCCACCGTGTTCCTTCTGCCTGCTGTTTCCCAAACCAGTGGTGATTTCGGGATCAGAGGGGAGACAGCTGATCCCTGAAGGCTGCTGGGGCACAGGTGGGATGTGGGAAGCTGGTGGAGTCTGGGACGGACAGACAGACAGATGGCCTCAGCTGCCAGAGGCGGGGGAGCAGGAGCTGGGGTCACACCCTCCCTTTAACAGGAACCGTGTGCGGGAGCAGCTAGGAGAGAAGGCAGCGAGATGAGTAACGTGTGTCTCCCCACCCCAGCCCGTGCTGGCCAGCAGCCGGCCTCGCTGGCTGCCTGGGAGCTGCTCTGACACCATCCCCACCTTCCAGCGACCGCCCTGCGCCGCTGAGGCTGCTGCGGGGGAAGAGCAGCCCCGGCTGGGCTTTGACCCCTCCTTGGTGGCAGTTCCCCCCCAGCACTCCCTGCCCGTGGCTGTGTGGTCCCTGCAGTGCCTGGGTGCACTCGAGGGGACACACTTGGGATGTCCTGGGAGCTGAAGGTGAGTGTGGCATCTCTAGTTTGTTGCCACAACCTCACTCCCCCCTGCTGGGGCTTTGATGGTGCTGGGATTCCTGCTTAGAGGGACCCAGTTCCTGCTTCTGACTGGGAGTATTTTACCCCTGGGTCGCTTTTGGAAAGGTCTTATGTGAGAGCTGACCTGGCTGGTGGCCTGACTGGTCTGATCTGGCTCCTCAGGAGCTGGGCTGTGACCATCAGGGGCAGCAGGTCTTTGGGACCCCTGTCACCTAGTAAGAAGTTCGTGGGGGCCTGGAGGATGTAGCCACCAGTGTTCCCTGCCAGCCTCGCCCACACCTGGTGTGGAATTTGCTGTAGGGTGGTGGTGCTTGTGCAAGGGAGCAGTGCCCCTTGGGAGGTGCCCGCAGCAGTGCAGGGAACAGGGGTGAGCTTCATCTCCCGTGTCTCCAGAGAAGCTCACATCATCTCGAAGGATGCATTCACCTCCGTGGGGAAGCCAGACTTGGAGCTCACTTTGGCAGCCAGCTGTGCAGCTGCGGAGCTCTCCCTGGCGCTGGGAGGATGAGGTGAGAGCGTGTGGCAGCTCATCTTGGGCCCTGGCTCCCAGCAAGCAGGGATTTCAGCAGTGCTGGCAGCACTGGGCTGCTCTGGAGGTGGGGCTGGGGCACGGTGGGGTTGGCAAAGCAAGCAGGGCACCCCTGCCCCATGCATCCCCCTGAGGCATGTCCTGTGGCCTCACTGCCACCATGGGGGCTATGGCTCTGCCTGGTGCTGCTCAGAGTGGCCCAAGTGCCACAGAGGCCTCACAGGTGCCGCTCAGTGCAGGCTGGGCACCAGCTGCTCCATTCCTGATGGGCATGGGGTGGAAAAGGACCCACCAGGGATGTCTCCTGGCTGCTGAGGAACTCATTAGTCCCCTGGGGACTCACATCCAGCTCCCAACATGGCCTGTGCTACCTGGGCAGCTGGTGCCCACAGGCCATACCCAGCACCCTGCAGCCGCTGGCACAGGGCTGGGCAGCTTGGGGACCGTTTGCTGGCAGCACAAAGCCCGTATTGAGCGAGAGCTGGTGCAGCACTGAAGGGGCTGAGTATGTTTGTGGGGAGAATTGGCTCTTCTTCTTCTGTGCCGTGCCAGCAGGCTCTGCCACCCTCCTCCTGCGCTCGTGCCTGGCAACGAGGACGGTGGCCCGCGAAGATGCCGCTGGCAGGAGAGCAGCCGAGCGCTTCGGGCAGCAGCAGCAGCTTGTGTGCCACTCTGGGTGAGTACCTGTGGGGGTCACAGGGCTCAGCACAGATGCCAGCCGGGCACAGTGTGACGGTTGGCAGCAGGGAACAACTCTGGGAGCTGCCTGGTGGTGGGGGGTGGCTGAGCATGGTGGGCAGTGGGACATGGGGAGTGGGTCATTAGCCCCTCCAGTTAATGATGGGGGTACAAGTTAATTCCCCCTGATCACCAGTCAACGTTTGCTTGTAGCATCCTCCTTCCCAGCACCTTGATCATGTCTGTACCAAGCAGCTCAGCCTCACTGTGAGCTTGGACCTGGGCTCAGTGTCCCTGTATCCAGGCAGGAGGATGGGGACAGCAGGACACCCTGTGTCCCTGGTGCAGGGCAGGCACCATCCCCATGCGTGTGCTTACATGTCCATGCGTGTCTGAGCGTGCACACGTGTGCCTGTGGCAGGGCTGAGGGGCTATGGGGCACACAGGGGGCTTTGGGGTCTGTGCTGCTCCATGCTGGCTGCTTTTGGACAAACCTCAGCTGCTCTGTGGCTCTGAAATCCCAAAGGGAAGGGGCTCCTGTAGCACATGGCAGCAAAGTCTTGGAGTCATAGAGTTGTTTTGTTTGGAAAGGGACCTTTTAGCTCATTGAGTGCAGCCACCCCCCAGCACTGCCAGGGCACCACTGCCCACTGTCCCTCAGCACCACAGCACCAGAGGGGACTTGGAAACCCCTCTAGGGGACATGGGGACTCCACCCCTGCCCTGGGCAGCCTAGGACAGGGCCCCAGGCCCTCACCAGACTTGTGTTTAGACCCTTCACCAGTTTTGTTGCCCTTCTTTGGACACACTCCAAGTCATCCCATTACATCTCCTTCTTTGGAGATGCTCCAGTTCATCCCATTGCAACCCACACTAGGGGAGAAACCCACCACCCAGGCAGTGCCTGGATGAGGCTGAAGGCCCTGCTGACTGGTGGGTACCCAAATGGTCTGGAGCAGAGGGGGTGTTTCAGCTCCTCCAAAGCAGGTAACGGGAGGGGGGGTGAAAGGGTGTGTTCATCTGGGGTGTTCTCGGCAGGCTGGGGTTGGAGTTGGTGGTGTCTGGCTGCAGCCAAGTGTGTGGCAGTGGGATGGAGCTGCCTTTGCTCCTCCAGACCTGCCTGTGCCACCTGGTCTGGAGGTGGCAGCTCCATCTCATACCGTGTGTGGGTGGTTTGTGGGGATGTGTTGGATCAGGTCACATCTCAGCTACACTGAGCTTGCTGCCTGGCATCCTCACCCTCCTCTGCCTCGTGGGGAGCATCCCGAGCAGCCTTTCCACACGTGCCTAGCTTGATGCCCAAGCAACAGGGCTGCACACCTGGGAGTTGTTTGCTGGCGCTGGCAGACGGGCAGGAGCTGACAGATCATTTCCCGAGGCACCAGGAAAAGGCCAGTGGGGATTTTCTGCTGCAGAGAGCAGTCTGGGCATGAAGGGAGGGCAACGCACACGGGAACTGGCAGCAGGTGCCTGGGGGTGAGAGCTGCCCAAGGGTCACTGCCAGCATGGGTGCCACAGCCTGCACGGGCCCTGCATAGCTGTGCAGCTTCGTGGCTTTGAGGACCCCCTGCTCCTGGCTGAGCAGGGGCTCGTTTTGTGCTTGTGTAGCAATCCTGAGGGCTCCTGGTGCAGGGGCTTGGCTGGAAGAGCTGGCAAAAGCCTGTGAGGATCTGTGTTGACAAAAGCTGCCTGTAGTCCCCAGGGCTCTGCTCACCCCAGGACAGGCATGGCAAGAGGTGAGGGCAGGTGGCAGGAGGCCTCACCTATCCCTCCAGCCCTAGGGGTGGGCTGTAGCTGGAGTCCCTGAGCAGCACCAGCTCTGGGTGCACAGCAAGGGGCAAGTTGGTGGGTCGTGATACCAACCAGCCTGTGTCAAAATGAGCTGTGCCATGGTCTCCTAAAGCCTTTCCCCAGACCCGTGCCTGAGCCTGGTGGTCTGGCTGCCAGTATGGGGAGGGCTGTGGGGCACAGGGGGCTGCTTGAGCTGCTGCAGGCTGGAGTCTGGAGCAAAGCCCTTGGCCCAGCTGCCTGATCCCTGCTGATTACAGGATAGGGAGGCTGGCACTGCCCAGCAGCGTGGGTGGTGGGGTGGCACTGCCTCTCCAGGGGTCCCAGCTGGCTGGAGGGATGCCGGCTGGCAGCCGTGCCATGCGGGGCAGGCTGGTGGGACAGTCCGTCTCTGCGGCTCGGCACCCGCAGCGGGGCCGTGTAGCTATATCTTTAAGAAGGGCCTGGGCTGGGGTGGGAGAAGCGTTTCCATCCAGCCTTCCTCGCAGCAAACCTGGATCGAGTTAGCGGCAGCGAGCGAGGGAGCGGGCGGCGGAGTTGGCGCCGTGGCCGTCCCCCCGCCCGTGGGGGCTCGGCGGGGAGGGGGACAGCCCTCGGTCCTGCGAGGGGAGGAAGAGGAGGAGGCAGAGCTGGGTACGTAGAAGTTTCATCCTCCTCCCCGCCGGACTGCGTGCCCCGCGCCGGGGACGAGGGCCGGGAGCCTGGTGGGCGTGCGGCTGGGACTGGGCACCGTCTGCAAAGGTGGGTGCGGGCAGCGGGCAGCCCTGGGGCTTGTCTGCAGCCGGGGCTGGCAGAGCTGCCTGCTCGGCTCCTCCTGGCTCCCTCGTGCCCGTGCTGGGCGGGATGGGTGCCGAGTGCCTCACCACCTGCCATGCCCGGGCTCACGGGTGGCGACAGCGGGCAGAGCCCTGCGGGGGATTCAGGGACCTTTGCTCCCTGGGCAGCACCCGTGCTGAGCCCTAGGGCTGGATGAATCCCCCCTCTTCCCATCCGCTTGGGCTTGGAGCATCCCCTGGGAGCCCACTGGGATGGGCAGAGGTGCTGGGGGAGCTGGTGCCCCACGGCACCCCGTGTCACCCCGTGTCACCCGTAATGGGCTCGTAACTGACGCACACCAGTGATGGCATCGTGGCACGTGGCAGCCGTCCAGGTCTGTGCTGGGTCTCTGGCACGGCTGCTTTGGGGTGCCTTTGGTTCTCCTGAGCCAGAGGAGTCTCTGGACGGCTCGGGGTTCAGGTGGTTGGGGGGGACAGAGTCTGTCCCCTGGGCCCAACCTCTGCGTGGGCAGCAGAGACCTCGCAGCTTGTCCTGTGCTGGTGGCACAGGGGCCATCAGAGGACCACTTTGCTGAGACCACCGCCTGTTTTCCCTCCCCTGAGCTGCCTCGGGGGAACCAGGGCAGTGGTCCTGAGCCTGGAGAAGAGCCCAGCGGGGGCATAAGCTGGCTGGGCACGGTGTGCCAAGCCCTGGGAATTGAGCACACTGGTGCAACCCCTTGGTCCCCCAGTATGCCCACTGTGCACAGCTTGGTGACAGGCTCCAGCAGTCATTGGGACATGGCTGCTAGGACGGCACTGCTCAGTGGGAGCCAGGCTGCTGTTTCCTCAGGCCACGGGCAGAGCCAGAGTCTGGAGGGTGCCACCGGTGACAGCCCGTCCCGGGGAGCACGGGTTAGCCCCCGGTAAAGTGAGGAAATACGTTGCTGCACTGGAGGAATCCCAGGAATGCAGCACCCGGAGGGGACACGAGGTGGCACGGCAGCTTCAGCCCAGCTCTTGGCAGCTTCAGCCCAGCTTTCCAGTGGCTGTGGGCATGTCCCCTCTGGCCAGGGCAGCTAGGCAGCACTGGAGGGCAGGAGGTCACCTTCAACGGGGCTGCCAAGCACGGGGTTTGGGAGTGTTCCAGCTCGGCTGGGACCCCTCCGGTGGCCGTGCCCCTCCGGCACCCCCCGAGCAGGCCAGGAGACCCCTCGGGGTGCTGGCAGAGCCCCTCGGTGCTGCCCGCTCTGTGCAGTGACTGTGTGGGTTCTGCAGCCCTGGCCCCGCTGCATGGCCTTGGCCCAGCCCCGAGCCGTTGTTCTCCAATGAGCTCATCTCTTTGCTTGTGCTTCTTTTTTAACATGGTCTCTTGGCCAGAAAATAATCGGCTCATGCACTTAGCGAGTGTTTATGGCTTCTGCAGAGAAGCTGCTTTCTCTGCTACTTTGGAAAGGCAGAGCTGAACTGCTCCCTGCACTCAGGGCCAGCTGGACCCCTGGCATGGGCTTTTCCCCAGCTCCAGAGTGTGCTCAGCTGCTGGCACCCAAAGCCTTGCCCATCCCTGCCAGAGTGCACCCCAGTGCTGTGGGTGGGAAGGACCATCAGGAGTTGCTTTGCAGCACGTGGGGAGCTAGCCTGGGCTACAAGAAGTGCACTGATGGGAAAGCAGAGGCAAGCTTGGTGCTCCTGCAAGGCTTGGGGGGACACGGGGTGCAGGGCTGCACCACAAGAGGTGATGAGTAGCTCAGGATGCTGAGGAGCTCGCTTAGCAACCTGGACTGGATGTCGAAATAGCTGTCCTGTCAAATCGTGGAGCCCCCCTAACCCACAGCAGGGGTGTTGGCAGAGGTGTTGCTGCAGCCTGGTGGAAAAGGACCTGGGGGTGTTGGTCAAAAGCTGGCTGAATGTGAATCAGCGTGTGTCAGGAGGACAAGAAGGCCACCAGCATCCTGGCTTTTATCAGCACCACTGTGGCCAGCAAGGCTAGGACAGGGATCATCCCCTGTACTGGGCACTGGGGAGGCCGCCCCTTGAATCCTGGGGCCAGTTTTGGGCCTCTCACTCCCAGCAGAACATGGAGGGGCTGGAGTGTGGCCAGGGAAGGGCCATGGAGCTGGGGAAGAGTCTGGAGAGTACAAGTGAGCTGAGGAGCTGCTGAGGGACCTGGGGCTCTTCAGCCTGGAGAGAAGGAGCTCAGGGGAGACCTTCTGGCTCTGACAGCTCCTGACAGGACGGTGAAGCCAGGATGGGGTTGGGCTCTGCTCCCAAGGAACAAGTGACAGGACAAGAGGAACCGGCCTCAAGTTGCCCCAGGGGAGGTTGAGATTGGAGCTGAGGAACAATTTCTTCACCTCCAGGACTGTCCCAGGCTGCCCGGGACAGGGGTGGAGTCCCCGTGACCCCTGGAGGGGTTTCCAAGCCCCCGTGGAGCTGTGGTGCTGAGGGATGGGGCACTGGTGCCCTGGCAGTGCTGGAAGATGGTTGGGCTTGAGAAGCTGAAAGGTCTCTCCCAGCCCAAGCAGTTCTAGGGTTCCATGGCACCGTGTGCCTTGGCTCAGCCAGGGCAGATGGCAGGAGATATTTTCTTGACAGCATTTCTGTAAATGGCTCCAGGCTCCGCCGGCCCTTCCTCTTCCCAGGGAGCGTGTGGAGGCTGGAGCAAGGCAGGAGTTGGACCCACACTGCCCATGGCCTCTGCTGTGGCCACGGGCCATCCCTGCAAGGCACGGCACTGCCGCAGCCCTGCCCTGGCACGGGGGCACGCACGAGGGCACGGCACGGGGCCGGGGGTGCCAGCGCGGTGCCCCCGCACCGCTGCGGCTGTCACACCCACCCGCTCCCACATCAGTCACACAAACCACTCCTTGCGCCAAGTACTGATCCAATTTGTGGCTGTTTCCATAACAACCTCCCAGCGCTTTCTGGTCCTTTCTGTCGCTGCGTGGATGCTGCTCCGGCGTGTTAGGGGCACTCCGGCCTGGGCTGAGCGTCACCACCAGCCTCTGGCTCCGGGGTGCATGGAGTGCTCACTTGCTGCTCGCTTGCCAGGGCACTGAGTGAGTTTCCCCCAACCCAGGAGTAGGTTTTTTTCCCCATCAGAGGGACATAGTGAGTCTTGGGTTGGGGGGAAGGAGGCCCCCAAGGACAGTAGTTGACCCAAGGGCTGCTCAGCCTTGTATGGATATGGCAGTGCCTGGGATGTGCAGCACCAGGGCAGTGGCCCTGACTGCCCCTGGAGCTGCTGGCAGCCAGACACCCCCCCACCCTGCCTCTGCTGCCAGAGACCCCATCACCCCCAGGCCTGGCTCCTGCAGCAACCCACAGCTCTCACACATCACCAGCCCCAGGAGCTCCCCCCACACCCTCCTGTCTCCCACTGCACCAGTGCACAGCTCTGGGGGGCTGCTTCCCTCCCTGCTCAGCCTCCCACACACTGGGCCAGCCTTGTGTGCCCTACCCAGCCCCATTACCACAGGGGGGCTGCTCAGCCCCAGGAGCCCCCACTCACCTCCAGACCCATCACCCTGGGGCCTTCCCAGTCTCAGTGCCCCCTGCCCCAGGACCCCCCACCCAGCCTAATCCCCCCTGTGTGTCTGCCCAGCCTCAGAACCCCCCAGCTGCTTCCTAAGCCACATCACGCACGGGGGTGGTGCCCACCCAGGTGCTCCCCAGCCCCGGGACCCCTACCCAGCCCCAGCATTCCGTGGTGGGGGGACCCAGGACCGGTGCCAGTGCCCGTCCATCACCCGCCCCCCCACCCAAGGGTGTGCCCAGCCTCGGGACCTCCCAC
>JAOEGS010017713.1:0-29283 GCA_025447755.1 Corythornis vintsioides
TCTAGGTGATCCTGCTCTGGCAGGGGGGTTGGACTAGATGATCTTCTAGGTCCCTTCCAACCCCTAACATTCTATGAGTGAGCACATGTGCCGACAGTGGCACAGAGGACACTGGCTTCTACGGGGAATCCCAAAAGATGGAGAAAATGACTGCCCTCAGCAGACAGAGGCTACCTTGCCTTCTCTTTGATGGTTTCTTATTTTGGTTTTGAACGCAACATGATTGTCTGTGAGACTTTTCTCTGCTGGCAGCACCAGGGGTCGAGCTCTGCTCTTCCCCCATCACCTGTTTCAAAGGGCATCACAAGAAATTCTCACCACCTGCAGGTGCTACTCCTTGGTTCAAAAGATGCTTGGACCAGTGTTTAGGTACCAAAGGACTTCAAGCTTGATTTCTGGACTGGGTGTTCCCAACAACACAGTCCCAGCCTGGGCTGACCCCAGGCCAGTACCTATATTGCCCAACTGATGCTTGACACAGGTTCCACAGGTCCAGAGGGTGTGATACAATAACTGTTCCTACAGGGTGGAAAGGAAGTTAATTTCTTAGCCCTGTAAGTCACTGTGACTGTTTTCAGACACTGGATCACATCAACCCATAATTCAGGTCAACAGAATTGTCTTTTAACCTTCCTCTTGAAGCCCAAATTCTAGTCTGTCCTCGGGATGGATTCCACATGATTTCCTCTCTCACAGGTGTGTGTGTTGGAGGATATCAAAGCAAAGGTCAATCTCAGCATCCTCCCAGCAACAGTAATTGTTGCTTAGTGATGGTTGAGAGGAGACTCAGGGCTAGGACAAGACAGATGCCGAAAGCAACATCTGGCACGATCAGAGTCTTTTCCTTGCACTCACCCCAGTGGGATTTATATCATGCCAGTCTCTCCTGGCAGGGGCAGACATTGCCCTTCTGCCCCAGACCAGGGGGACAGTGGTGGTTGAGAGGGCTGGTGGCCATCTATTTGATGCCAAGAGGTTCCCAAGCCAGTACTTTTGTGGAAGGACAAGCTCTGAAGGACCTGGGAAGTCTTGCACCCAGCCAGGCATGGGCAGGCTCATTGCATTCCTGGAGTGATGCCCACCTTCTGCACATACCCATCAGCAGGAGAAAGAAAAAAGCAAAACAAAAACTCCACAGCAATGATGCCTGAGCCAGTGACCCATGTGCCCAGCCAGGCTGTTCATTCTGGTGGGAGGAAACCCAAGCTGCAGGCAGCTTTGTGTCCTGCAAACCACTGCAAAACTGATTTATATTAAAAATAAAGAGCACACAATACCAAAGTGGTTGGGGCTTGTCTATTAATCTCTCAATAGTCAGCTGCAAACCTAACAAATCCCCTGAAATAGCAGCAGGGAGCTATGTCCCAGCTCATTCCTCCCTGCTTCCCTTTTACAGCTAAAAATAATCAATAATGACTGGCCAAAACAGAGAGACCAATGCAACTTTACAGGCTGTGGGATCGTGACTCATATTTTCACTTGCACACTGGCTGGGCACACACAAAAAAACTCCCATGAGGCTGCCTTTTTTCAGCAGCCATGGTGGAAAATCATCTTCAAACCACCAGGGACACAGATGGAGAGGCCACTGTTGAGAGGACAAGCTCCTGCATCCCCTCCTTTTGCTGTGATCCTGTTGTGATGCTTTGTTGGGAAGGAATGAAAATAAACCCGAGGCAGGTGGGTTGAGAGCAGCCGGTTATCCTCCCTGCTTTATGCAAGCGAGGGTTAATTGAGCCACCCGGGAGCAATAAGCCCCAGGGAGGTAGTGGTGGTTGTTCTGCTGGTATTTGCTGTTTTCAGTCATAGGCAGAAGAAGGGACTTGCCCAGAGTTTCCTGCTGTGGCAACAGTGCAGACAGAGATTTGTGTCCAAATCCCCATCCCTAAGGGGCCACCCTCCTCCCCTGGCAGTTGCCCTGCTCCTCCTCCCTCATGCGTGTCTGCTGTGGCCGATTTGCACCGAGAAGCAGCAGCAGCACTAGAGGAGACTCTGGCAACAGCCAAACTGGGGCCTGTTTCCTCTGTGGCAACCACATTTCATGAGCTGATAACAAAAACTAGCTTTTTCTAGCCACCTTGCCCACCACAGCCAGGGATTTGCCAGAGAGGGGAAGACACAGCCTTGTGTCTCTGCGTTGGTGTCATCAACACGGAAAAAGGCCAGTGCCCTGAAAAAAAAAATAAATAAAAGAGCTATATTGCTTTCTTCTGCCCCAAAACAGCTTGTTCTGGCCTCAGAAAGGTGGTGACATGATGACAGTACTGGCTACCTAATGAATTGATGCACCAGCCCCCACCCCAAACTTTCAGGATGACTGTACCTAGATCCATATGCTGAGAAACCTGCTTGTTTTCAGCATCTGGATCCCTTCTCCCCCACAACGTTTCCTTCCTCATGATAATTCTGCAGCAGCTCACGTGGGTGTGAGGTGGCCACAAGCCTTTGCCATTCTGCTCAGTGTTGTCTTGCTAGTACAAAACTGAGAGGAAAAAGAAATTCTGATCTCTCCATTTGAAAAAAACTGAAACATCTACCAAAAACAAAACAGACAAACAAACAAAAAAAGAGGCCAATAAGGCTGTGGCCAGACTGATGTGATTTACCCCCTGCCTGCACAGGAATGGGTTCCTAAGGTCCCATCCTGAACCCTGCAAATGCTCAGCGCAGACTGATGCTGTCTGCATCAGGTTATTCCCATTTCAAGCCAGTGTGGCTGGAGTGATGTGCTGGTCTGCAACAAGACAGACCCACCGCAGCTATGTATAGGACTGAAGAGCCTTCCTGGTGCCATACCAAAATACTCTATGAAGATGAGGTCCTAGAGGAAATTTTTCCCTGAAGCCCTGGAATGATTTACACAGCCCTGGTCAGACAAGGTCCTCCCCATCTACCCTGGGTTAATACTTGACTAATCTACTCAGCCAGATCTGTTACATATACACTTGCTTCTTATGCTCACGGTGTATAGGTAGGGATAGGGTCACATTGCTAAAAACTTGACCAGCTGCGTGCACCAAACTAGTGGCATCGACAGAGCTGGTGGTGAGCTCAGATGAGCTCCACAGGGAACACTCATTGTTTCCCATAAAGACATGCATGGTCTAAGGGCTTTGAAAGTAGAGGCAGTGAGCATTTACCTACCCCAGATGCCTCCAAACATACTTTATGTGGGTTGATGAACCTCTCTCTTCTCACCACCACAGCAGCTACTCCAGGAGTGTCTGGAGCACCATCATGACTCTGCATAGGGAAAGGTTTCATTTCCAACCTGCTGGAGCTCCTGCTGGCTTCATGTAGTGAAGCTGAGGCTGGAAGGTGGTGGAGGAAGACAGCAGGGATTGCTACAGCATGAAAGTCTCCCATGATGCTAGCAAAGAAACCAGCACTCTGAGGATGATGAAGTCAGGAAGTGGTTTAAGAAACAGTGAAAAAGTTAAAAATGGGAACATGTCGCCACTTCTTCGTTTACTGCCTCTAACTGCATGTGATGCTGGACAAGAGTGTTATTCCTGGTACAGAGCTACTACTTCCTGCTCTTGCTAAGAGACTGTCATACAGAGAAGTTAGGACAAGTGTTGAAAACCCCACAAATAAATCATAAAAATGAGGACAAAGCCTAGCTCTGAAAAGCTGCAGGAAACACTGCTCTGTAAGCCCACACAACAGAGCCATCAAAGGACTGCAGCAGCAGCAACAGCAAAAAGTCCCAAGATGAATCCTTCTTACTGCTCTGTGCAGGGAGTAAATGTCTCCAAAATATTGTGTCTGGCAGCACCTCTTTGGAAATCATTCAGGTACAAGCTGTGATGCTTCCAGATTCAGCCAAAAGTGAGATCTTTTGGTGGAAACTCCCTGGGGAATGGGCTGCTCTGAAAAAACCTGCTGCATGTACCCAGTGTGTTCAACAAAGCTGTTGACAAACCCCTGCCTGATTTCAGGCAGATACGAAGAGCTCAGAGTGAAGGGTCTACATGCTTTGTGCATCCCTCAAAGGGGTGACAACTAGGTCCACACCAGTAGCAGCCATCACCTTCAATATCAGCTCTTCGAGAGAAAACCAGAAACATACCCAATTTCTCCAGCAAGATGTTCAAATGACCACACTAAGGTAATGAACATCCTCAAAACAACAGGCTGTAACAGCTATTGAAAAGGAAATACCCCTCTTTTCAGTCTGAACTCTTTTATTTCTGCTAATGACTTCACATGAAGGAATGTGGATGTTAAAACTGCCATGCCAAAGAGCTGGCCCATGTTCAGTGTGTGATGGTTCCCTGCTTTCCTGGCTGGCTGGGCTGTGAAGGAACATGGGTGCAAAAGCTTGCGTAAGCTGAACGACTGCCAACAGCTACAGCAACTCTTGAATCAAAAAGAAAAATCCCACCCAGAATAAAGCAGAAAAAAAAAAAAAAAAGCCTTTAATGGCTTTGAAAACTAAAAAAAAAAAAATAAATTAACAGTTAATTAAGAAGTATGCTTGGAAGGGGTATTTGCAAAATGGTAGCTTGGCCACCAGTTCTCTGTCCAAAGCAATTAGACTGTGAGTGCCTGTGCTGCTGCAGGGGAGGCTACTCCCATCAGCCATCCACGCTGGGCTGGGGAAGATCACGTGCAAGACATAACTCTGCAGGACTCAATCTGACAATGCATGGATAAAAATCATTAACAAATAGATGTGTTTGCAGCAGAACAGAACCTTACATCCTCCAGTGAGACTGTCTGGTGTGTATCAGCCCATCAAAAATCCCTCCCTGCTGGGGCATCTGTGCTCAGCCGGGGGTTGTGGGGCTTGTAGAACTCCAAGGCTTTCCAGGTCTCCAGGCTGTTTGGTTGAATGTAACTTGCCTGTCACCACCCTTGCCCCAGCAGCACGCTCGCTGTGGAGCAGAGGGGCTGGGAAAGTTGACTGCATTCTTTTTAAATGCAGAAGTATTTCAACAGCTGGGCTTATGGCAAATGGTCCTAATGAAAAGCAGCTGCCTCATGCTTGTAAATAGGATTCTTTATGCAGCATTTTGTCCTAATAAAGTAAAATCAGAAGATTGAAAATTTTATACATATAAAGATTTTCAGTCTCAAATCTAAACTTTAATGACAAGTCATAACCATTGGTTAGAGGAGGAGGATTTACGGACAATCATCTATTGAACTATTTTGTTAACATGTGTTTACTGACACTTAAGCCCACCTGAGGATTTATTCTGCCTGCACCTCCATGGCTTTGGTGGGCGTCAAAGCACAGGGCTTGCTCCTGCCCCACCAGCACACTTCATCCTCCCAGCTCCACTGGGCTGGGAGCTGCCAGGCAAAGCCCCAGCTGCCATCATACCAGCATCCCCACATAAGCACTTGATCAGGGCAGAGCTGGTTGAGAACACAACCTGCATCTGAACACCCCAACACCAGCAGAGCTGTCAAGTTACCTTAAACAGCCTTAAGTATCTTACCCTGCCTCCAGCCACTCCTGTAAATCCCTCTGGCAAGAGAGATGAATTTTATGTCACATAAACCCCTTCACTCCCAAACCTTTGCTTGCTCTCTGGGACTGCTTTCTCTGCCAGGTCCCTCCTCATTTACCTTCCCAAGTTCTGGCTGGTGGCTCAGCCCCAAATGGGTTTGCATCATATGGCCATGGAGAAATCCAAAACCTTCCTCACTGAGCAGGCACTTGTCCCAGTGAAAACTTGTCCATGATGTAAAATGAGTTCAAGCTGGGACTGCAGTGTCTGCCCAAGCCCATGCATCTCCATCCAGGACAACTGCAGGAGCTCCACTAGTCAGTGGTTATAGACACAGAGAGAGCAGCAGGAGACTGCATGAGAAGTGAGGAGCATTGCTGAAGAGCAGGGCAGCTTGCCCATCCCACCCCATGCCAGACTGGGGCAAAACACCTACTAGTTTCCAAGTGGCCTTTCCTTCCTGGGCAGTTACACAGCCAACAAAAGCAGGAGAGAAATGGCATTTACTGTTTTCTCCAAGGGTATGATCTTCTGTGGAAGGAAGGAGTGAGAACCAAAGCATTACTGACATAAACCTCAAGTATTAGGTAAATTGTAGCTTCTAATTGCAGTAGTAAGCAATGAGCACAGCCACCCGAGTGACACTGGCTTATTCCCTTTCTTTGCTCACTTCTCACTTCAGAAGTTGGTGAGTTTTCTGCAGAACCAGACTTACTCTTGCTTCAAAAGCCTGAGCTTTAGGATTGTTGTTCCAGGGAACTTCATCAAAACAGAGACAAGAAAGTAACTGAGCAGTGCCTGCGTGCAGTGGCTTGTTGTGAAAATGAGGAAAATAATTATCTTCCATAGACTTATTACCAACCTGGTGTTCTTGCATGTTACACTGCTGGTAAGTGCTTGGAATTTTGTATATTAGGAAAACAAAGATTTTTCAGGCTGGCTCCTGACAACTCTATTGAATGTGTGCATAGAAATCAGTAGCAGGGCAGGCCAATGGCCTGTCCAGCTCTCTTCTCCCATACCACCAGTCATGAGCAAATCACCAAGGAGTAAGAACAAGACAACCATGTAAGGTATTTGCTCCAAGTGCTCGACTGGCTTTCAAATGGTTGAAGATAGGGATGGACCATGGATTTACAGACATACTGTATCCTTTTCCTTGATATGTTGGGTGTACAAGTGGCTTTGACCACAGTTGGCACAGCAACTCCAAGATCCTGCATCAGGTTACACTACCGTCCCCTATCACTGTATCATCATCCATCTTCCTTCTTGTCTATCTCCCATTTTACTTGGCATCCTACAGCTCTCTGACTTTCCTCCAGGCTGCTCACATCCTCATCACTACCACCCTCAGAAACTTCATCTAATGAGCAAGCTGTCCCAGCCCATGGCTCATCTCCAGTTCAGCATGAGTATGTTAAAGATCATCTTGGTTCCTGTAACAAACTCTCCTGTGTTCACATGCCTAGGACTGAAGACGCTGAGTGAGAAGGATGGTCCAAATAAGAGACATCTTACTTCAGTTACAGACCATTTGTCACTTCTCAAAAATATCTGTCTCTCAAATCTTCACTGTCTCTACTCTTTATTCCCAGAGCAGGGCCTGGTATGTACCAAAGAGATTAGGCCAAAAGCTGTTCCCTGATTTTACCTGTATTTATACAGCACATCTCAGATGCTCTTTAACCTGGCAGTAGCTCCATGAGTCAGTGCAGAAGGATCCTGGATGCAAGTTTCAGTTTTTTTCCCCATTAGCCCAGGAGGATATGACACAGCTGGTAAAAACACTGAGCTCTTCCAACTCTTTATTCTCTTTCTTAAATACCAGACTGTCTTTCCTCCAAGGGTGTGTTTATAAAGATTTTTCAAATCTTAACATGAACAAAAATTCCCCAGAGTAGAGGCTGGCATCATGCCACAGTATGTATCATCATAAAAGACAAATTCCAGACACTGGAATATTCAGAACAGACCAGAAATTAAAGGAAGAAACACAAGAGGAATTCAAAGAGGGGTAGGTGGGAGGAAAAAAATGTAATACAATGTTAAAGCAGCACTTGGATAGCAAATACCAAGTGAGTACATTAAACGCTAGTTGTAGCATTTTTCTTCTGCACAATTTGAGCAGTTTCATTTCACAGATGAACCTTCTGGGGATAGAACCAATAACAGCAGCCCCAGAGCACCATGTTTACCTGCTCAACCTCACACTACCAGAGCCACATGGGTATTCTGGCTGTTGTATAGCCCCTGGAGACATGCAAGGTATAAACATTTTGCATCTAGAAATAACCTGTCCACCATGTTTTTGAAAGCAGTGTGCTCCACTTGAAATCACAGAAGAGATACAGACTTGGGAGGGAATGGTGCAAAAAAGCCACTGGAATATTTTTGTGCACCAGCTTTCCATCAGGTTTTCCCTGGAACGCAGTAGCAGACGGAGGATCCTGCCTGCAGCTCCCAGTTCACTGTCAACTACAAAATACAGCTCCAACAACCCTGGCTGCCCCTCAGCAAACCACAGGCCCTCCATTTACAAACACACTCCCACACCGAGCTTTTTCACCGCTGTTTACGTGCCCTGCTTCCCTCTCTCCTCTGTAGAGGAGCATGGGAAGTCATCCCAATAAGCCTTGGCCAGCAAGGAGAGGGCAGTGGGTGAAGCCCTGGGTCACTGCTTCAGCTCCCTAGGCGAGACCGGGTGTGGAGCTGTTCCTGCCTGGCCGGACTGCTGGCTGCAGCGTGCAGCTGCTTTATGGCAGCTGTGATCTAGCTCTGACACATGCTGGCCTCTAGCCCTCATTTCCTAGCCTGTTGAAACTGGGAGAGGTGATGTGTATCATTTGGGCTTCTCCTATTTACTGCAGTGCTTTAGGACACAACCTTGCACACTCATCAGTTAAGAAGGCAAAGGGTAACTTTTTATGGGTTATGTAGGAGCCTCCTCTCTAGGCAGAGCTTTGGGGATGTAAATATGGTGCCATATAAAAATGTATCTTCTCTAGCATTCTTTTCATTTAGTGAAAGTGAATTAAGGACTTCCTGAACAGAAAGCCATTCTGCTCACACAGCCATGGACAATTCTGTGATTACAGAATGTCTTTGGTTGGAAGAGACCTCCAAGATCATCTAGTCCTCCCTATCCCCATTTGATCTCTGCAATCTCCAGCAGAAAATAAAGTTCATTGATTTCCTCTCCTGGTTATATACTGCAGCAGAGTTCAACCACAGCTCTTTCTGCTGAGAGGTTACACTTCTCTTGCTTCTCGAGGTAGGAGACACAGGGACTCAGAGGTTTCCCAACACAAAATAAACAGGGATTTAATTTCATCAAGTGCCCTTATTCTTTGGAGGTACAAAAGGCAAAGGACTGAATCATAGAGGAGAGGAATGAAGAACTCTTCTAATTATTAAGACCATTAAAAATTTCAGCGCAAACCTCATCTTTATAATTAGGTCACTTTTAATTACCCTGAGCAAATGATTCAGATCTCGCTGGCATTAAACACCAGCTTCATAAAACAAACAGTCTAAAACAGGGAAAATCCAAAACAGACCACCTGAGAACAAGCAAAAATAAAGCAGGGGAAAGAATATTAAACTCTTAACCACCCAAATGAGAGCAGAAGCTGGAGGCACACATTCTCTCCTGCCCTAGAACACACTCCAAATTGTGAAGAAGGAGACAGCTAACTAATTAATGATCTTCTTATTTTTGGAGAGCTGATACCAAGTTTTCATATAGCATTTAATTAAAGTTCCAGAGCTCTTTGCTAGAGCATGCATTGAAGTTAAAAAACAAACAAACAAAGAGATAAATTCTTGGAAGGCATTTCTGTTGCTTGTTTCTAACTACTGTGGTCTAGAAAAATCTTCTAATCATGATTAAAGGCTCATCTGAGCTACCAGAAGCATCTTGTGCTCCCTCTGAGGGGCGTGAAGGACCAATCTAGCCTTGGTTTGGTCCACTACTGCTCTTTCTCAAGTCTAAATTAAGAGCAATCCAGGTCATATTTATCCAGAGAGTGGAGGACAGCTCTAACAACCAAAATAAATTCTCAGTCTAGTTCAATCGAGGAACCTCTCTGAAATCCGAAGGGCACAAAGCTGTTTGCAGCTTGCCTCTCTTGAAACTCACCCAATTTCTACATATCCTAAAGAGTGGCTTAATTCTCAACATTTTTCACAGTAATATTCATCATTACCTTAATCTAAACATTATTAATACTTCTGCTGAGCACCTGGGATTGTATCAAAGCCACTTAGATTTACAGAAACCAGAACAATTCACTGGCCTCTCCAACATTTATTTTCACACAAGCAAAGTGCTCAACAACTAACAAGAAGATTAAATTTTCTCTTGTGCCTCTTGGGCAACAGAAGACTGTTTCCTCACGTACCCAAAGGACTAAAGGGAAAGGAAAAATAGAAGAATCTGTTTGGTTTTGCATCTTAAAGAAGATGATTTTAAAAGTCCCCTCACTTCACGCTGTATGTAACAAGGGAGGGATCATTTGTTCCTTCAGCTTAGCCTGTTATTTCCTACCCTGGCTGTTGCATCGTCAGTTGTGGAGATTTTTCACCCCCTTTAATTCTTTATTTTTTTAAATCATCTGGATGCACTTGAATATGAGACAGTAAGATATTAAAACCATGCTGCAAAGTTTGGAAAACCAAAAAAACACAAGAGGTCTCCAAGTCCAAACAGACTCCCTGTTTTCTTCAATAACACTGTCAAGGAGTAGTTAAAGTCTCAGTAAAATTTTGGTCTAGAATTGTATTTTTTTAATCTCACCTCTGCTATCAAGGTGAGCTTTCAGGTTTGATTTCTGTGAAGATCTGACAGGTGCTACTCTCCCTGTTTGGCTGAGTAGTTACAGAGACCAAGCACAAATCCCACTGCTGTTCCTATTACAACAGCTAACAATCTAATGCTAAGGGATACCAGGAAAAGAGGAGCACAAAACGTAACAAAAACATTAGGAATTTGAGTGATCCTACTGGTAGGAAAACAGGAAAGTGATGACTTGAAGGATGATACTGTTTTCTGAAGTTACAACTCAGAACTGTACAAATGAAAGGGCTTGTGTTCTTAAAAGGAAACCACAGATTTTACAGAGGGCTTTCAAACACAAATGAATTCCTGCTGGTCTCTTGGCATAAGACACATGTGGTATCCCAAAAACAGACAAAATTCAGACTGTCATGAAATTATTATTTTTCTGGAGGAGGAGTATCAGTGGTGGTGGTAAGAGTAGTGGGGAAAAGAACAGATACCATACTTCAACCACGTGAGGAAACAAATTAAATCCCTTTGCACAAACAACAAAAAGCAGAACTCAGTCAAAACTTAGCCAGAGGGATGGAGGAAGAGGGGAAAGGGACACAAAAGTACAGCTGCAACAAATACTAAGCTGCAGCTCTTGGCTTTAAAAGCTAACAGTGGATATTTAGGGATTATTTCTAACTCCTGTAGAAACTCCCAGTTTGCCCAGAGCAGTTTTGTTTAGAGAAATTACAATGTCAGTGACAGTAGAAAAGCTAACTTCAAAAACAGAAAGTTTAAGGCTTGATTCACAGCTAGCACTTTTTATTTCCTTCCATTTATTCCTCTATTTGAAACAGTTTGAATTAGACTCTGAGAGAAGTGCACTAGCTTTGCCAACTATCTCCTAGCACCTTTGCTGTGCACAACTGGAATAAAACTAGTGTCTCGACTCTGTGTCGATCATTTTTTGCACACAGGGGAAAGAACCCAGATTTTGGACAAAACCTCCACAGTTCTTCAGAGAGCAAAGATGCTGCCACGTGCTCCAGTCCCTGCAGCAGGGAAGAGTGCAGATTTAAAAGCATGTAGCTCATGCTCTGAAGCCCTTAGCCTTTAATTGCAAGGGGCAAATAAAAAAACCAAGGCAACTGGAGTAACACACAAATAGAGCAAAAACTGAGATCAGAGATTTGTTTTGTACTAACATAACTGTTAACAGACCCCAAAGAAAAGACCAACACACCAATACCAGCTTACGTGAAACTCACCTTGTTCACTCATGTTAGACAGGGTACACGTTTTCATTGACAAATGAAAACAGACTGTAAACCTTTTGAAAGGGTTGGCACTCAAACTCCACGAGGTGATGCTCAGCCATCCCTCAGCAGAGTCTAGCCAGAGTTGTTTGTTTTAACACTACTTTGAGCAGGCTGGGCCAATACAAACATAATAAACTGTGAGTGGCAACCAAAGATCTGATCTGAGCACAACAAAAGAACTGACCTGCTCAGTATTTCATCACCCCTGACATTTGGAAAATTTGTCTGTATCTCTCAGCATACAGTTTGTCATGTGATGCAAAGCTATAGGAAAACAAGACATCAAAATGTTCTAGAGAGGTTAAGATCAAGGCTGGCTCTTTCCAACTCTTGTCTTTCTTTCACTTTCTTTCCTGCAAAAACCACTAGCAGATGTCTTTCTGCAGAGCATGGGGCTTGCTGACCACAACTTGGCTTCCAGAAGGGTGTTTGCTTTATTAAGTTCTTGCCCCCACTTCCATTTTCATCTTCATCTGGCAAGGAACAGATCATCAGCTTAAAAAAAGAGAAAAAAGTTGAAGAGAATTTGAAGAATGGCATTTTGTGCTCATGCTGGTGGACATTACTCCTTTGAGACCACCTCCCTGCATCCCTGTCTGTAAAGGGATCCATCAGGCAGCTCTCCCTGCCCTGTTTGCTTGCCCAGTTGGTTTCATGATCCTTCTGTGAGGATGAAATAGTTCAGCATAGATGTGAACTCATTTGGACTGATGCCCTCAGGCAAACACAACTACAGTGGAAATCTTACGCACGTGAGATGTAAGAAGCCGGAAAGGAAAGGAGGACACAGTTCAGCTCACTGACAGCTGGATGGGCACAGCAGCAGCTCCAGATAACAGGGAGATTGCTCATCACCACATCACAAAGCCCAGAATTAAGAATTACCCATGTGCTGTTCCTTGTGTGCAAAAGTTTTTAGTGATTCTAGTCTGCATTTTCTGTGTAGTCTCCAAGTTTGGCTTCCAACACTGAAAAGCAAAAAGGATTGTCGGGAATTCTCTTATCACCAGTCTCCTCTTATCACCTCAGTCTCCTCCTGAATGACAAAACCAGAGGGAGGGGAAGGGAACAAGTGTAGGTGATCATCAAAGAACTCCATCTTCTAGAAGATAAACATTCTACATTGTGCATTAATTATAGCTCATTTACTGTCCTATCCAAAGGTCTGTACTTCCTCCTTCCAACTGGACTTAGAAGCAAAGCCCTGAGCCTTCATACAAACAAGCTAATGGATTTTAATGGCTCACCCTGATGCAATGTCATGTATCACAGCAGCACTTCATCTTCCCTGCTGTATTCAGGAAAGGAAAAAAACCCAACAAAAATAACCACACCCAAAAGAACTGTGTCCACATTTAACTGTCTCATCTAAACACCTCTTATTTCAGCTTTCAAATTCCATTATTCCTATTATCACTGTAGTAAAATCTCAAGCTCTCACCTTAGTCCTCTTTCCTCTCCCTTAAGAACAAAAAAAAGCACCATCTTTATCTCCCTATTATTTCTCAGATCACCTTTTACTAAGTATCACAATATTCATATATTTTACAGTAGTTACCAGGTTTTGCTCATTGTTTCCCCAAGTCTAAGCTTATTTCATAGGAAAAGCCATCCCTATTAAAAACAAAAACCATCTGATTTAATTACATTACTTTCACTTTTCACTTAAAATACTCAGCAGCCAACCAATGCTCCACATACAGGAACTGGCAACCAAAAAATGCCAACCAGACCAAACCAAAGACAGATAAACAAATGCAAACCCAGATACAACCACCTAATATTGTATCTGCTCTTTAAAGACATTGCATCTGTGGTTTCCCAACCAGCCCCAGATCCCTCTCCAACCACGTTGTTTCTTTCACAGATGTCCTCACATATTTCACTTAGTCTTTACTCCATACACTTCCCATTCTTTGTCAAGACAATTCTTTCTCGATGGGAGTGGACCAGAGACCCAACTGGACAGCACAGTCAGTCACCAGTGCTTCTCCACACCCAGAGTAAGCAAAACTAGTCTGTCCAACTTCTCCAGTACTTTTTACCTATTTAGCCCCACACGGGCTGCCTGCTTAGTCTTTTCTCCCCACCCTCCTCCTCCTCCTCTTCAGAAGTTGGGTGGATGCTTTCTCACATCCTTTGCAGGTACCACTGTTCTTCCTCATTCTCAGTTGCATCCTATACAAGAGGCCTGTGTTTAATCTCATTATTACGGGAAAGGTATAAACAGGAATTAATGCTAGCACTTCCCCAATCCCGCTCATTTCACTAACAGGTTAATATCACGTGTGCACTCCACCCTATGTTACTCATTATTTAACTCTTGGGCTCCTTTCCTGCCCCTTTGTTTCTGCAACCCACTCTTATTTCTGTTAGATTCTTCCCTGAAATGCATCACTATGTTTAATGCTCACTTGCTTCTCCTCTCTCTCCTCCACCCACAGTACCCTCCTTTTCCTCTATCTCTAATCCACGAAGATTCCTAACATCACATCTCTACTTGTCTGCACTATAGTTGGTCTAACTTTTCTTTCGGCCCAAACTCTTAAAAAAATCCCACTATTATTTAGAAAGGAACAGTGGGCTTAGCATGGCTACAAATAACAAAGAGGGAGGTAAAACACAGAGAAAACCCCACAGCTCTTTCAAAAAGGTGTCACCTCCTGAGGAACGACAAGGCACCACAGGCAATACCTGCAAAGAGTCTTTTATCTATCCCTCCATCCCTGAGGTCAACATGAACATGTATGGAACACAAAAGTGGAAGACCAGATCACCTTACCTGTCCCCTGAACAAAGAAACACCATCATGTTCATTCTTCAGGGTACAAGAATGAGTAAGAGAGCAGGTGAAGAAGACAAAAAAGCTGTAGCTGCAGCTGCCAAGTTATTTCCAACAAATCCAAAGTGACAGCCATTCACCCCAGTCCTTGAGTGCTTTCAACTGTACAAGCAGTGTTATTGTAAATGCAATTGCAGTACCTACTATTTTTCTTCAGACACTTAATGTTCCTTTGTTTTTGCCCAAGTTGTTCACCTATTAAATCATCTAACAAATTCGTGCACAACTGGATTTTCCTGATAGTCTGCTATGTTAAGAAATTCTCCAAATAAAGACTTTTGCTTCTGATCTTCTGAACCAAGTTGTTACTGAAAGCTACACAGTATAGAGTACAACTGCTCCCTAAGTCAACATTATGTCCTGAATGAAGCATTACAAGGAATTTAAATCACATTTTATTTTTCAAATTCAAAAATAACAATTAGCTTTATTTACCATGTTACACATCTCACGGATTTAAAATATCATGCTCTATTTAAATATCTGAGTGACAACACTATACAAATAAAATGTTACACAAAATATATTTAAGAAAATGTTTTGGTCTTCAATCTCAACAATAAATAGACAGGCACTTCTACATATACAAAGGAAGCAACCACTATTTAGGATAACTCTTATAAGCAAGATGTGGAAATAGAGAAGATCTGAGTTTTGAGAACATGTTCAACTGTACAGGAGACATCATGCAACTTCAAAGTTTGTTTCAAAAACCTTAGGATCTGCACAACTCTAGATTTGCTACTGCTTTAGAGGAGGACCCAAACCATGCTCTCGTAAGCACTGTGCAATTTCAGTTATTTGCATCAAGCTACCTGATCACATTTAGTGCCTAAAGAGGAAACAAGGACTGATCAGAGTAGCTTTTCACATAACTAACATGAGCAACAAGTCAGCTTGACCTCATGGAACCTTGGGGCAGAGGGCAGACATTACTGTACCTAGCTGTGCACAGCCCCAAATAGAACCCGTTTTTTTTTCCTTACATATGCAGGTCGTTTATGGGGTGCTTCAAACAGGTTTTTGGTGGTTTTTGTTTTTGAGGTTTTTTTTTTGTTTGGCTGGTTTTTTGTTTTTTTTTTGGTGGTTTTTTTTTTTTTAAGTTAAAAAAAGCATCTAATTTAAAGATAAATCCTTCAGACACAGGCACGCTTTGCACAAAATATAAGTAAAGGAGAAAATACTGTTCTGGGGTGCAAAAGACTGAAAACTAGAAATTAAATTCAATAAAGTCTTGTAAGAGTGTTTCATACATAAAGTAAAACTACATTCCCCCAGATTGTGCATTTTTAACTTAGTGGTTTCCACACACAAAAGGAAGGAAAAATTATCTTCCACCATCACAATTTATGAAAGCTGCATTGTAGTAGGCAATCCCTGTTTCCACTACAGCAAACAAGTCACTGACAGCTAGTTACATCCTTGAAGTCCTTTTTAAAATTAAAGACAAATATTGAAACATAATGACCGCAAGGACAGTGGAAAAGTCAGGACCAAGTCTTTAAGCCATTCCTTCAAATTTTACTATTACTGTCATTTTCAAAAGTACAGGAAAAAGTTTCCAGAGAAAATTGAACTATTAAACAGAACTTCAATGGTCCACCAAGAAAGTAAGACCCAAATTTGTAAAGTTATTTGGACTCAAGAGACCTATATACATTACTTTAACAATTTAAGTGTGGATCTTGTAAGTGTGTCCAAATCTTAATCATTTCTTGAGGTTTTCTACTATGTACTAACATTAAGTTTGTGTAGGAACATATGTTATTTCTGTATTTCTCTTCTATATCAAATGTTTTGAAGCCTTTGTGTTTTTCCGGAGCAAGTCCAAGCTTCTGAAGGCACATTCCAGTATAAACATCATCAATAGGGTAAAGAAGTACCTGGTCAGATGCATTATTCAGTCTTAATGCCAGATCACCAGAGTAAAGAAACCCACCACCTCCTGCATAGGGAGGATATGAACCTTCATAAATACTTTCTGGGATGTAGTACTTCAACTTTTTTTCTCTGTGAGGTCCAGCATCTTTGATCACGTCGCCTATAAATAAGTCTTTGGCTTTCTTCTTTGATAAACTCTTCAAGTAATCCAGGATCTGATGTGTATTCACAAAAACATCATCATCACCCTTAAAAATAAACTGAACATTGGCGCAACTGCTGCTGACCCACTTCAGAAACAGCACCTCTTTCAGAGTTAAATTGAAGAAAGTGTCTCTGTAGTTCCAGAGAAGAATGTCTTGGTGGATCTCGCTCTCAAATTTTATCATGTCTGAAAGATCAGGAAAATTATCCTCTGGTGGGGTCTGTCCAAGTAAGAAGACCCTTTTGACTGTCACGTTCCCTGACTTTATTTCCTTGCCCCAGGATTCCCTAATTGCTTGCCTTCTATCAAAATGGGGTATAAGTGACTTAATAGCCAGCAGCAGGAAAGGTTTGTGCTTGCACTTGTTTGGCTGATCCATTAATAGTGAGTAATTTCTACATCTCAAATAAAGCAGAAAGTCTTTGAACCTGTCTGGCAAGTTTGCAAAGTCACTAACTTCTGAAGATACCAATGGGTCAGGGTCACAGGAGCTGAGAACACTCGAGTTAGAAAGTAAGTTCTCTTCCACAGTCATGTTGGAAAGCAAGGACAGAATAGGGTTGTACAGCAGTTCAAGCTTCTGTTGCTGTCTGTTCCAATAAGCTTTGTGAGGAGTATATTTTCTCCAGAATCTGCTGTGTGGTATAATAACACGGCCTTTTGCATTCTTCTCTTGGCTGCCACTTTTTGAGACTTCCACAATCACATAAATAAAAATGTTTACCATCATCAGAATTCCCAGCAACTTTAATCTTCTGCGTCCAACACTCATTTCTCATATCTAGAAAGAGAAAAAAAAAACCCACAGATTTTTAGCCTTCTTATCAAGTTCTTGATCTCAGAAAATGCAAAGCACTTTCAGAACATGCACATTAGTCACCTAAAACCAAAGGTTACTTACACCTCCAAAATAGCAAAGACTAAGCTACCTCTAATCAGTGCACGCCTACAGCTAGTAGGGGTTTGAGGTTTCATCAGAAAATCTCAAAAAAGATGCTGGTAAAAACCTAAAATTTCCATTTGCTACTTAGGAAATTTCAAAGCATTTCAGTGCATCTATATTAGCCAACAGTTTTTGCTCCTCATTCAAGTCTCCTTGAAACACTTGATTGTATAATAACTAGAATACAAGCCCTCAGCTTGGCAAAGACAGGCAGAGAAACATTTTTTCTGCTAGTAAGGTGAGCTTAAGGGTATAGAATAAATTGCTATATGATAAGGTCAGTTACTTTTAATTTAAATTTCAGGCTTTCATTCTTGCACTCATACCTTCCAACTACATAACAGGCAGAACTGAATTTTAAAGCATACAATTAATTTATGTCCATTTCATTTGGCTGTTGTTCCTTGGGAGAGAGAGGTTGACAAAACTAGCCAGTTTGCATTGCTGGTATTCAGATCTCTGCAGACAGAAGACAACTTAAGTTTTGATTCCCCACCCCACAACTGGAAAAGGCAATGAATGGCAGCAGAAAGTGTAATTATTCCTAAGAATGAAAAAGAAATGGAAAAGAAATCTAAAAAAAAAAAAAAAAAAAAAAAAAAAAAAAGGTTTTTCCTACATATGCAATACCAGGAACAGTAAGTATACCTCTGTTGTAGCAAAGGTTATTCTCTGACCCATCACCATTATTTACTGAGAGAGAAAACAGATCAACCCCTCTTTCTTCCACAAAATGAAGAGTGCACCATACAAGGAGCAACATGAAAACAACATGTTCCTCTTATCAAGCTGTTTACTAGCCCAGGGATATATCAATGTTCAAGCTACTCAAAATTTAACAAGCCATTCTAAATCAGAAAGTCAGACTAGAAAATCATTCAGAATCACTAAGACAGTTAGTAAGAATATATTTAAGTCAGATACAGAATTCATTATCAAAGACATTTTCATTTGCTAGGAGCACAAATGATTACTGGAAGGCCAGAAAAATCTACTGAAATAAAGAGATCCATAATCATTATTAAAAGCTCAGCTGTAAACACTGCTTCAGTGGTCCTGAAAGTACAGAGCAACAGCAGTCAGAAAGTACACTTGAGAAGCACACCTTGTACCTGCTGCTCTTTTCATTTTCCTTCCAGCCATCTCCAAACATGAGCTAGACTGACCCTTGGTCTCTTTTGGTTTGACCAGTCCAACTTTCTTTTACTTCTCAGCAAGTTAAACACAAAGTTTAGTAAGAAAGTAGCAGGTAAAATCTGGGAGTACTTTCTTCCCCTCATTTGACCTCTAGGTTCTCATTAAATCCAAAGGGGGATGTGTGTGCATTTTTGACCTTAAATAAAAGCCACTCCTAGAAACAATGGCCTACTTAGAGAAACATCCATTCTCTTCTTTCATTTGACCTCATGTACCACCTGCATATTTATCTTTGTATATACTCAGGCCACAACTACTTCAACATGCTGCTCTCAGCCAGCTATGTTTGATGTTCTAATTTTGAAGTGGTTTTCTTCTAAATCTCAAAGACAAAAAAAATACTTGTGGTCAGTGCCATGATTTAAGCTTAACAGCTGAACTGCTAGAAAGAACTGCCTGATGATGCAGAGTTCAAAGAAACTTTATCTTCTTTCAACTGCTACCACAGCTTCCACTAAAACAGATCATTCTGTAATATTTTCTTCCTTTTCAGTACAAAAATACTGGATAAGCAGCTGTCCCATCTTTTGTACTGTTCCATGCAGTTCAGCACATTAGTGCTTATCTTCCCTGTCCTCTATAGTTACTTCTCACTTGACCTATGATCCCAGAATTCCCAAGACAACGGGGTGAGAAGCTCTCCCCAGGTAACAGATAACAAGCACAACACTGTCAGAGCTCATGAGGAGCCTGATTTTCCAGGACATGTGGCACTCACTGTCACAGCCCTCAGCTGCTGTTAAGAGTATTCCACACCTCTGTAACTCATGAGGATGCTTATCCTGAGGGTGTTCTGAGCACACTGAGACACTGTTTGCAAAGACTTTATTTCAATCACTTAAAATCCTTTAAATCACTAAAGTCTTTGGGGTAAGCATTCAAATTCTGTAACTACAAGATTCTCCTTAATTTTCCTGTTTTTCAGCTGTAGCCTTGCAATTCCCTGCAACAAATGAGACTGGGATCCTACACACATAAAAATGAAGTATCTCCATTTACTGTTAGACTTGGTAGAACTCTGGCAATATGGGAGTGGTCCCATCACATAAAGCACAGTAAATGCTATCAGTCCACCATGGAAATACTTCCAGTTTTCTGTCTCCTTTTAAAGTGTGCTGCATCTGTAATATTGCTGCTAGTGAGGGTTTGGGGTTATTTTTTTTGTTTGCTCAGTGGTCTTCTGTTGTTGATTTGTTTGGATTTTTTTCAAGTAAACACCTACAGCCCATATCTCAAGGCAAAAGCTCATTTCTTACCTGGTTTGCTGACACTGCCCTGACTGACCAACGTGCCACCAAGATGGAGGTTCTGTGCCAGGCAGCTTGCTAAGAGCACAAGGCAGTGCCCATTTCCACACACGGCTTGGCGGCAGCAATACGGACACATCACGAGAACTTCCTCCTGTTCCAATAATAGCTGCTTCTGTCAACATTAACACTACAAAAATTCCCAGATGCCTCCTTTGACTTCTATGAATGGAAGATGTGTTAGGGAAGCAAACACCAAATTAAAAATGATCTGGTTATGATCTTGGATTTATCTGATGCATTTTTATACTAGTTTTCTAATGAGATGAGCAGTCCGAGGCAATAATTCATTTGAAAAATCCCTGCTGCTTTATATCTTACAAAAGCCTAGAACACTTAGCTAGCTAGCATAAAAAACGGAAGAGTAAAACCAATCACAGCACAGACAGAACCTCAGGAACAGAAAATCCTGCACCAATGTATTCCAATTTCATTAAGTAAGGTGAAGAGTTACACTCCAGGATGATGAGATGCAGTTTTGCAATGTCTTCAACTTTTCAGCTACACAGACACGACTGTTTCAGTTTCAGTAATCAGTTCAAGTTTGTACAAATCACATTTCTGCTTGTGCAACTTCCAGCTGTGCAGTTATGCATCAGTATCACTGCATACATAAATGTGCATTTGTTTAAAGCCTTTAGAAAACAGCCACGTGGATTAAAAAAAGGTGTGGGGGGGTAACATTAAGCATACTCTGGATAAACCAAGGTTCTGCTACAGATACAGTATTTGGAAAGATTGATTCTGCAGAGATGTCAGGGGAAAAAGAAGGAGTTGCCCTCTTCAGCTCCACTCTTACACTTCACTGCAGTCAGATCTAAGGTATTGATAGAATGGAACAGATTTATGGAACAACAAAAGCAGCACTGGGATCAAAAGATGGATGGAAAAGGCAAGCCACCAGAACACAGTGTGAAAAACAGCTTCACTGCAGGACCAGGCAGCAATCACTAAAACAAGACAAACCACAATAGAACAGGTATTTCAAAGAGCAGCAAGAAAGTATTTCAAAATGCCCCATAAGCTTTAAATTCAAATAAGATTAATGCAAATTTGTGATAAATTGTTCATAGGTTGTTTCAAACAGTATGACTTTATGCTTTATCTCAAGAGTGAACATATTCCAAAAGTCTGTAAGGAATCTATTCAAAGTCTACAGGAGCTGGTATGAAATTACAGAATCACTCTCCTGATCTTAAAGGGATCCATGAGAATCATTGAGTCTAACTCTTGACTCTACACAGCACAAACTAAATAAAAGTTAAACTATATATCCAAAAGCATTGTCCAAACACTTCTTGAATGTCAAGTATGCACACTCCTTCCATACAGTTCATGAATTATTCATGAGACACTTCTGAAGGCAAGAATTTACACAAACAGAAGCCATGATGCCCCAACACAAAAGACAAGGATTAAATATGGCCAGGGCCAGGTCAAGGTCAAACCAAGAACACCTAAGTGTACCATTCCCTAACTGAGGACACATGTGATACATCAGTTTGACCTTCTCACACAGGAGTCAGGATTCTGCAGAAGAATTCTGATTACAACTTCAAACTTGATTTCTGTAATGACTTCACAAAATTAGTATATGAAGAACGTGATCACAGTTAACTTTTTTTTTAATGATGCTACTAAGACATTGCTATGTACAAAAGCATGCCTCTATAGAGGTTTAACTGGAGACAAAAAGTCAAGAGGAAGAGGCAGATGCTGCGAAGAAACAGCTAAAAATATCCATAAAATGCAATCCTGTCTAGATTATAAAGACACCGAAAAACACGGTGAATTCAAAATTGCACTAATGTTCTTTATAGCAAGATGTCATAACAAACACACCTAGATTTGCAGTGACCGAATGCAGCCTATAATCAATCCAAACAGTAATTCTAAAGACTTGGAATTGGCTTCACCATCTAAATTTTGGCAGATGCTGGACATCAATCCCCACTGTGAAGTAGTTTTTATTTCCTACTGTTTTTAAGCAAGGTACTTCATTTGAGTTGGAGTTGTTACCATAGATGGTAAAAACCTTCAAGGTAGGATGGGCAGGCAGTCTTTGGAAATACCATCAAAACAAAGGAGGGCACTAATAAGCATCAAAGCAAGGGGCAAATGGATGGATTTTTGACAGTCAATTCTGCCTTTTTACCAATAAAGGAAAAAAAAAAAATCCCTCTTTCTTGAAAAGTCAGACAAAGTTTGTATCTAACTTATTCCACTCTGCTTATATTCAAAACATCCACCGAGTGTTTAAAATACCAGAGGATTAACTGCTTGCTTACACATTGAGATTTCATAAGACAACTTCAGGAATGTCACTTTCCTAAATGAGTAAAACTTTCTTTTATTCCAGGTTTCTGTTTAGCAACCAGAGCATCAAAGAATCATATATTCAAATACCAAATATTCACTGTATTTGTTAACTGTTACTGATGTTTAAAGTTCCTAACCACTGGAGCCTCTTACTGATGTCCAGTGAAGCTGCTACACAATCTCTATAAAGAGAAATATCAATCTCAAGCTCCCACTTCCAACATACTAAGAGTTTACCTATAGCATAACATTGAAGAGCAAGCCTTTAGGAGGCAGCTACAAAAGGGAAAGCAACTGTTACCTCATATCTTAATACTGACCTTAAAGCCATCTTCTTTGCTTTTAAGTACTGAAGTCCATGATAAATAATGCAGAGACTGCTGGCAATTTTTAAAACTTAACACCTAAAAAAAAATACCACCTTTTATTGCAGGAGGGCTCCATCATTTCCCCTTCAGATAATGGGGTAAATGTCATTAACACCACCGCTGCACACACTGCAGTGCAACACTACTCTGCAAGGCCCTCAAAAGTAGTGTCAGGTCAGCAAGCAGGTTCACACAGCACAGCCCTGAGGAGTGCAAGGGTGTTAACTCCCACTCAAAAGGCAGCAGGCAGCCTGTAACACAAGCACACCACCCTGTGCTACATTCCACTGCACAGCACAAGCATACCCACAAACTCTTCAGCAAAAGAAGGAAAATGCAGTATTCCTGTTTATTCCACAAATGACTAAAGTTTTAAGGAGCAACAGATGCGTAAGACAACAACTATTTTCAGGGTTGTAGTTCTATTTAAAAATAGGTTTAATGGTGTTTCTAAATGTACCAAACACCAATTTCTTGAAGACCAGTACTTAGCTATTCTTCCTTTATGCTTTTACTTATGAATATTCATTAATCTCAAGTCTCAACATGAAAGCACAACAGCAATGACAGTAAGCTGAAACTACCAGTGAGCAGTCTCAACAATGGTCTGTCCTCACACCCATTCGCAGCCAAGCAAACTACCCAGAGCAGAACCCCCTTAAACCAGCTTGTATATTTAGCACTGACAATTAACAATTTCCCTGGGTAAAGGAACACCAGATAACATGATGCAAGCTACCCCAAGTGATGTTCCTTCACACACTGCACATACCCACATGAGCATTCCTGCACAAGCAAAGAGCTCCACAGCTGATGCAGCCATAGTAGTTCTTCTATAGTTCAAGGTAGTAAACAAAACCTAGGCATGCTTATGCAACCCCAGGACAAAAGAAAACCACCACATTTAACCAGACTACCTGCCTCAACCCCCACCTCTTGCAGCAGTTCCAAGCTGCGGATGCACAAGCAGCTGAACTGATCCAATTGCCTGACCCCTCCTTTTGATGAGGACTTTCTCCTCCTCCCTTTCTGACTTCCAAGAATTTGGGCCCAATCCCTCCCTTGCACCGGCTCTGGTGTGCTGCCAGGCCTCTCCGTCAATCAGTTCACATCACCAACCCAGCAGAAAACTAACAATGACCAGAGATGCACACCAGATAAGCACCACAGCAGCTACAGTGTAAGAGAACAGAGCAGAGAGAAGGAAGTAGACAGATCTTCCCTCTTCGCCAGGAATGACAACATAGCAGGAACTGAACCCTGGTTATGGATCCGTAAGCCCTTCCTTCCCCTTTCTACCATAAGGCTGTCTAGCATCACAGAAATGTCACTATATGTACACCCTGGTGCAAACACAGTCGTGTAACACCAATCCTCAGATCATGGGGATGGCAGGGTAAAACATCTAACTTTCCATCTCCTTCAAATCTGACAGAAGCCATGACCTTTAACAACAAACACTTCTATCTTCTACAGAGGATAGGAGTTATGCTGTATTTTCTAAGTGGGCAGAGTAACCTGTCTACAATATTTGACTGCCAAGCCCAAGCATCAGAAGTACATTTATTCACTGGAGCTGACAAAAGATAAAGTACATTCTCATTACCTGCAAGTATTACACCTAACACTTCACTGGTTCAAGACTAACCTATCAAGCATTTGGCAAAACAAAGCTGTGATTCAGGTATCTATACAGATACCACCACCTTTTTGCAGACATGAGCTATGACTAAGTCTGTGGCAGACTCGGATCTCAGCACGAACTTTATTTTAAAGCCTGATATCCCGTATAAGCATCTGTATCTGCAGCACATGCTGCTGGTGCTAGCAATAGTGCATGCTATAGTGATACTGTGGTTCTGAAGGCAATTTAAAAAATGCTATGATTACTAAACAGATCAGAAGCCATATGCAGTCTCTCTTGACCTCCTGTGGAATGCAACAGTTCTGTTCAGTGAATCAGAAAAGAGTCCTAGATTGAGCAACAAGTTTCAGAACTTGAAGATGTTAAGAGCGCTGGCCTGTTATAAAAAACCTGTGCTATTTCCAGCTTGAAAGAACTTGAGCCTTATTTATTTTTGTAACTACACACAATCATATCTCTCTTTCCCCTCAGAACTTTACACAAGTCCACTTTTACACAATAGTAATTAAGAACATCTTAAGAACTGGCAAATATTCAACAGACATCAGTACTCTGCTTCTACAGAAGCATATCACAGTGGTTATCACTGAGTAACAGTCAATGTTTTGTGTTCTTCAAACACCACAGTCTGAAATAGTGTCCCAGTTGGACAAAAGTTACCAAAATAACATCACACTACACAAAGCATCAAAAAAATGCAATGAACCTTCAGACCACTTAATGTTTATTTTAATACTAGTTTTAAACAATTGCATCTACTTGCTTTCAGCCACCTTTCAGCATATTATTTAGTTTTGAGAGAAAGTCTGCTCTTCCAGTACTTTAATATTAAAAGACAGCAGTGCAAATGGGGCATGGAATTTCAAGAGCCAAGTAGACAGCAAGACTGTGGAAGGATGTGCTTGTGTCTTCCTGAAAGGCAGCCAGAGACATAAAGAACTATAGATTGGCTTTTATTCAGACTCTAACTTTATGTTCTGTTTCCCACTAGTTAACTTCAGCACATCTGTATATTTCAAATAAAAAAAAAAAAAAAAAAAAAAAAAAAAATCAAACAAACCAACCACACATACATTAAAAAAAACCCTAACAGTACAATGAAGCATTTCTCTAGTAACACTCCTCTGGTTTTCTGTACTAAGGTATTAGAAGGCCAGGAACTGCCTTTGAACCATGTCAAATTACTGCTATGGAACCTAACATCACTTTGTCTAACCTCTCTTTGAGCCCGTTTATATTTTCAACCTTTATGAATTCTACTAGTTATGAATTCCTCAATTTTTCACACATTGAGAACGTGAAATTATTTGCTTTTCTATTACCACACAAGAAGGAAAATACCAATTAACAAAAAAAAAAAAAGCTGCAGTTTATGTACATTTGCTAAATCCATTATCAGCTATATAATGAGCCTTTATCCGTCCTCTTGTGTTGTTTGGCTTTTTTGTCATAAGAAATGCTAGTAATTTTATTTACTGAAATATTTTGCACCTCTGACTAACCCAATCCTCCCCTGTCCCCTCCTATTGGGTCATTTTTTATATGACAACAACAAAAATTTAGTACTTAAAGCTCACAAATAATAATTTGTGGAGATTCTGTGGACACTCATTAGTGTCATTAAACCTAGTAAGAATTACTTCCAAAAAAACCACAGAATTTGAGAAAGAGCTCTTTCCCATACACATCTCCAGGCATTCCCATGAGTTTAGGAAACTTTCTCATTTAAAACATCCACACCATGTAATAATTGACTGTCCAAGCCCCTAATGGCAGATGGATGATGCTCAGATTCTGCCATTTAATTTTTCAGGAAAGTCACCACTGTCTTGCAACCCATATGAACTTGGATCCTCATGATTCAGTTTCCACCCTCCACAACATTTACCACTAAAAATATCAGTAATTAACACTTATTTTGACTGCCTGGTAAAAAGATGAACTGGACCTGAAGCCTCAGTTTTCCAAACAATACACTTAACTAACACAGTTACTCTCAGACAATGCCTACAATTGAAAGGAATGAAGTGTATGCTGCATAGAATCATTGACAGTTTAATTAGTTTTGTGCTACAATTTAAAAGTTACTCTGCTTATCTTAACCATACCCCAAGTCCTTTCCCAGATGGATTCTGCCCCTCTCTTCTGAGATGAACTGGTTAAATAAAAAAAAGTAGTGTCCTGGTTTGAGTGAATCAAGAGCTTGCAAGCAATAGCAAAACCATCAGTCTCTTGTCAGCTGTAAGATCCAGGTACCCCTATAAGGAGGACACTGAATGCCAATCAAGCAAATGGACCACCATGGAAAAAGGTATTAAGTACCTGAATTAGCTGTGCGACCGGTGATCTATGGTGATGGACAATATGTAAATCCTGATACAATCCTATGCCATCAACCCATGTTAAGGAAGTTTGTGCAGAGTGCCCAATCAGCATATGTCCACACACTGTCAACAATGATCTGGGGAACAGATAGCATGCCACCGTCACTGAAGTGGCCAGGAGGGAGAGCACAACAGTATGGAGACACTGTCAGTAGTGTATATCAGCCCTGGAGGAGATGGCTAAGGAAGCCAAGAAATCAGTTGAAAAACCGACTGAAAAAAATGAGAGGAGAGAGAACGGATCCTATTCTTCCCCTGAGTGGACCGTGTTGGAGCCATTAGGGGAAGATGCTCTTTGTCAAGACCAGCTAAACAAGAACAGTACATGTCACAACGTACTCTGGTCTCTTCTCTGTGCCTTTGGAGAGAAAATGAGCAGACGGGATAGAAAACCTATCTATGCTTACAGGCACGGGTACTCCAATTACAAGGTAGAACAAAGAGAAGAGAGAACTCTTCCAGAAGAGAGGCTGCTCCAGTTTGCTGTTAACAGTCCTCAGGTCAAACTGTGAGTAGGGGAAATGAAACTGTGATTCCTGTAGTTAATACAAGCCCTGTAGTCAATACAACTCCAGTCTACAGTGTGAATCCTGTCACCTATACATATCCTGGTAACCACATGAACTATGTGAACCTAGTGAATTACGCCAACCCAGTTGCTCAGATACAACCCTCAGAATTAAGAGGGGCCCTGCCTCCAGCCAGGAGATGCAACATACAAATGGGCTTGTGACCAAGGGGTGGATTTAACTCTGGACACTACTGCACAAGTTATCCATGACTGTGAAACGTGCATGGAAATCAAACAAGCTAAATGGCTGAAACCTTTGTGGTATGGGGAACAATGGACCAAGTATAAATATGGAGAGGCATGGCAGATTGATTACATCACCCTTCCTCAAACCCACCAGGGTAAGCACTATGTGCTCACAATAGTGGAAGCAACCACTGGATGGCTGGAAACTCATCCTGTACCTCACGCCATTGCCCAGAACACCATCCTGGGCCTGGAGAAGCAGATCCTGTGGCAACATGGTTCTCCAGAAAGAACCGAGTCTGACAATGGGACTCATTTCAAAAACAATCTTATAGATAATTGGGCCAAAGAGCATGGTATCAAGTGGGTGTATCACATCCCCTACCACGCATCAGCCTCTGACAAAACTGAATGGTATAATGAACTATTAAAAACTACTCTAAAACCAATGAGGGGGTGGAACCTTTAAGAAATGGGACAAGCATTTAGCCCAAGCCACCTGGTTAGTTAACACCACAGGATCAATCAATCCAGCTGGTCCTGCCCAGTCAGGCCCACTACACACAGTAGAAGGGGATAAAGTCCCTGTTGTATATGAAAGGAATCTGTTGGGAAAAGCTGTGTATTTCCTGCTTCGGGCAAAGGCAAACCCATTCGTGGGACTGCTTTTGCTCAAGGACCTGGAAGTACTTGGTGGGTAATGATGAAAAATAGTGAAGTACAACATGTACCTCAAGGAAATTTGACTCTGGGTGAGAATACTTGGTTCAAAGCTAGATATTAATTGCATAATATTAACAGTATTCAGTAAGTATCTTTCAGGATAACATCATGGTGATGACAGGAGCTAACCTCATTGAGTGGCATCCAGCAACCTCCTGGGATGAACCCGCAACCTGGGGACACAAACTGTGATGAATTCCATTTTTTTCTACCCTGGTAAGACTGTTACAGTGGATGGAAATCTACAATCAAGAACTAAATGAACCTTTTTGTATAAAGAGGTAATAACCTAATGATAGGTATGATGTAAATGGTATGGAATAAGGGGTGGAATGTCCTGGTTTGAGTGAAAACCGAACAAATTCTGTTCAGTGATTTTACTTTTCAGCTCACGTTTTCTAACTGGCTGCACTTTCTGAAGTTAGTAGCATGTTTTGCAGACAGTGTTTGCTTCTAGCAGTGATAACACCTCATGTTTACAGTTACTACAAGGATGGAATACAGACCAAGGCCACTGCTAGAACTTGTGTATCACACTGAAAGGTGCAGAAAAGTGGAAGACCGCACCTGCGGGGAGGAGCAGACAGGACAGGTGACCCCAAACTGACCAACGAGGTGTTCCAGCCTATATTCGTCATATCCAATATATAAAGCTCGGGGGTCCAGAGGGTCTCTCTCCCACTGTCTCTCTCACTCTCTCTCTCACTTGCTCTTTTGCTCTCTTGCTTTGATCCTGATCCTGAAACCCAGTGCCAGAATCCAGCTCCTCCACAGCATCAGTGATGGTGACGTAATTAATTAACATCAGGTGGGGTTGGGTTCGGTACTGGTTTTGTACATATGTGTATATATTTCATTATTATTTTAATTCTCATTAAATTGCTCTAGTTTCCTTTTCAAATCACTAAGTTTATCTCCCTTATTCCTTTCTTCTCTCCCCTTTGGGGAGGGAGTGGGGTTAAAAGAGAGTGTCTGTTATCAGTCTGGGCTGCCCTGACCCTAAACTGTGACAAGCAGCAAAGCCCTAATAAATATTAAAACCAATCTGAAACTGACAGCGTGAAAACATGATTGATTGATAGACAGTTACAGAATCACAGAATGTTAGGGGTTGGAAGGGACCTAGAAGATCATCTAGTCCAACCCCCCTGCCAGAGCAG
>JAOEGS010017713.1:29383-49748 GCA_025447755.1 Corythornis vintsioides
TAGGGGTTGGAAGGGACCTAGAAGATCATCTAGTCCAACCCCCCTGCCAGAGCAGGATCACCTAGACCAAGTCACCCGTTGCCAGTCTTTCAAAGAAACAAGCATTTCTGCAGTCATCTGCTGACTTCAGCCTTTGCCATCAAGATCCTGCTTCCTGGTTACTCATCATTTTCCACTCCACCTAACTCTCATCCATGCACTCAGCTGCTTCACAATGTAGCTTTACAGGATCTATGTAAATAAACTTGGGCTCTCATCAGCTCTACCGCTGGTTTATCTTACAGGTTAAAAACACAACACTATCTTTTCAAGCCTGAAACTGGTACAGAAACACTGAAGCTTCTTACATGAAAGAAAACGATCTCCAAACTGGAATCACTGGAGGCATAGTGACACTCCCTCCTTTTCTGACAGCCCATTTGTAGCCCTATTCCTATAGATGTGTTTTCAAATACACTCTTGGTCTTGCTTTGATATAATGCCTCTCAGCTTCCTTCCACTGATAGTTTTCAGAGTTCTATATTCTCTCTCCTCACACAACACACCCCCCAAGAAAAACTGCAGCAGCAGCAATACTGGAGCTACCTACAGACTTCAGGAAATAACCACACCACTCGTTTTCAATTCATTTGGCACATCACATTTTCAGTCACAGGGATAAGAGCTTAGACCCAGCTTCTAAAAATATGCTGAACAAACATATGTCTGCACACAGATGAGTGAAAAACCCTAATTTCCAACTGAAATGGTGTTAAAAAAGGAAAACACAAACTGTTGCAACTTCACCACACAGCAAATGTCTCACTTCACGTGGCATTTAATCCAGTATCCTAAAAAAAAAAAAAAAAATCTTTTTTTAGTGATTAACACACTTAACTAGCCAATCCAAGGGTAATTAACTGACATTAATAAAAATCTTTAAAATGTAATGCAGTACTCACAATGTCCACTGTTTTAATCATCAAAATGAGGCCTGCAAACTATTTTCAACTATCTGAACTTTGACCAACAGCCAAGTAAAAGCTATGATAAGGAAAATGCTTTTCTAAACTTTTGACTGACTTTATCAAGCACTAAAGCAATAGTCCATACCTGAGCAGCTCCCTTCTCATCCACCCTTACAGGAGTATTATAGGTTTCCAAGAAGCCTGTTTGGATTAAGTTACCTGGAGTGGACTGAACACAGCAACTAAAGAACAGCGTCAAACAGCGCATAAGGTGAAAATTAACATCACCACTGCATTTGCTACTACATAAAAACGATCACATGAAGGTTATTACACAACATACAAATATTAAAGAGATGTAAAAGAACAGAACTTTATACTTTAAAGAATTTTAAGCACAGTGGTACATAAAATACATGGCATTTTCTCTAACTAAGATCTGCAATTGTTAACTCCTAGGTCATTTTTGTGAACCACTGATGGCTAACAGAACATAAATGACTGTTTTAATTGCAGAACAGTTAAGTATTTTTCTCTGTATAGGTTGATAGTGGTATCTGGTACCATGTAAATGCACACTATATGGCTTTATGTTAGTTATAGCATCTCATTTGTTTTATATGATCCATAGGACAACTTCCAAATGTTCTAGACAGTTGCTTCCAAAAAAACGTGAAACCTGTGCAGTTACTAGAGAAGGAAGGCAAAGGCAATATTGTCATTCACCCCACACAAGCTACAGTTCTGAACTGAAAGAACAAAGCAAGACTCTACTTGCAGCCTCTCAAGCCTCATCCGAGTCACAATCACAACCAAGTAGAGACTACATGTTCCAACAAAGTTCTTTTACAGCATAAGGCAGATTTGACCACACTCCATTATCAGCTCTCACCGAGACTTCAGCTCACACGGATTAAGAGTCAGTCTTCATTAGAACACTGTCAAGCTTGTAAGTAGACAATCATACCGTTGAAGCAGCTCCTCTACGTGCAGTGCAGACAAACCCTGCAGCTATCTGAAGAGATCTGTGAGCACTACAAACATTTAAATTTCTCAGACTACTACTGCCTAATGGGAGCAGGTTTATTCTCTGCAGAGTCTTGCTTCTCAAAGCAATCAGATAACACACAGTGTTTCAAGGCATTGCTCAAAGCAGTTACGTCAAGATGAAACTCCAAGTTAACTTGTCAGAAGCTGCTACAAAAAGGTGGGGAAATCCCTATGCATTCGAGATTGTAAAAGCATAAGGAGAATCCAAAACTCTGTATCCCTCTATAGCCTACCCGACTGCTGTCCTGGGACTACTGACATCTGCTTATGACTGTGGTTATTAAGACCGATCAGTCTATTGTTTACTGATGAATGGTAAATTCTGAGTATCAGAAACCCCAAAGTCTACTTCTATGTTTCCTATTGCCATTTTACTCAACTCCAGTGGTTCCCTCCCTCTAGCTCCCCAAATGGGAAAGTTACCAGAACACAACCTTGTAAGATATGCCATTTAAATTAACATCTATGAAATAAAAGTTAACTTTAATTGACTTTGTATTGCTGTTTAGAAATACTGCAGCAACACCCACAAAGTTGGCATCAAGTTATCTTCACAAAGTAATTCAGGACAAAACAAAGTTTAAAATAATTTTTTTTAAAAACCAGTTTGTGACATTCCTGCCTGACAATACTTACAAATGCAAAAGATACCATCAGAACCCCACTATCTCAAACTTTCCAGTCCTGAATCAAACTGATATAAAGTCACAAAACCTTCAACTGGAGAGGGATTTTTAAGGAATTTTTAAATTCAAGTCAACTACCAGTAAATCACACAGATCATCCCAGCATCATCTTTATTTTATCATAGGTGTCTCTCAAAGGGTCTGGATTTAATTAAGAAGGTATTTAAGTACTGGGTACCTATAAAATTCAATACAGGTTAGGCTTTTTTTTTTTTTAACCTGTTACAATTAAATCCTTGCATTGGCTTAGGGAATGTTCGGTTCATATTTGCATTGTTTGAAGTGTTCCTGTAGAAGATCAATGTATATGCAAAAAAAAAAAAAAAGCCCTCTAATCATTAAAAATAGATTTCTGTAAACTCAATCCCAGGTTTAATTTATATTACAATTTTTCTCTGGTATAAACTACTCGAGTTTGGTCATTATTTTCTACAGGGATAAAAAAGGCAACAAAGCTACACGTACATCACACATAAGGTAATGTCTCTATAAAGTAGTGCTAATATTACCATTCTATAATGGCATACCTGCAGCCACACCAAACATCTCTGAAGGTATTCCTAACTGCACATGCCAAACAGCTTCATAAAAAAAGTTAGGTTTCTTTAAGAGCAAAAAGGGTTTGGGTTACTGTTTTGGGTTGGTTTTTTTTCCAGTAATTGAGATGTCACACTGACGACTGAGGGCAAGATAACAGCTTGCTATAAAAACTTAGTATTAAAATTTAATACTTTGGTATTTGAGGGTGCATGTTAGTGAAAGCAGCCTATTTTTCCCAATCCAGTATACTACCCCCACCCCCCAAATCCCTGTATTCCACCATCAATTCAAGATTTAGAATTATGACATTGCACAATTTGTTAGGAATAATCCAGAGCTACCAGCTTCTGATTTACGACCTTCAGTTTTTACGTACCTTTGAGAATTCTTCAACTGGAACAAACAGTAAATTATAAAGAGTTAAGATAAACTGTTCAACTGAGTGGCAGCAGAGTAATATTTCTTGGAAGAAAATTGTCATCACATTGATCACAAGTCAGGGGATACAGTTCCATGGCAGTTTAAAACAGTTTTGGTCATGGCTGACATTCCTGCAATTTATTCCTTCCCCTATAAACTGCACAATCCTGTCCCATCCCACCTTTGTGATGATTTGGCCATGGTGAGTCAGTTCAGGGAGTTAAAGAGGATGACAAAGAACCTAGCAATAAAGCAGCAATTAGTTTTCAGCTGGCTCACATCACTAGATTTGCTTTCTGCTGTGCAAACACCAGTACCAGTGCAGGAGAGGGAAGACTCACAAAGCAGATTTCATTTTCAATCAACTTAAGCTTTCATGTACTGGCACATTTCCACTGCAGACTGACACTACTGCTCTTGTACCACATCCACAAAGTCCCTCAGGCAGGGCCAGACAAGAACCAACCCTGGTCCACCAGAAGCAACTAGCCTTTATGCAACTCCAACCATAACAAGACACACCCTGAAGTCTGAATTTCTCTTACACTTTCTGTAACCAAGTCAGATGGTTAGATATTGAACTAGAATGACTCACCCATTTCCGCTACTCCTGCTGTGGTCTGAACTAGTGTTAGCTTCCCATAGTCACCAGAAAGCTAAGGAAGGGAAATATCTTCCTCCCCGATATTTAGCATGTGGATTGATGCTCATTCTGGTAATAAAGAATGAAGATTGGGTAATACACTGAAAGCACTGGTTGGGTTTGTGACGGACATTTCGTAACAAGATAAAGTCTGCTGGAGAGGCCTTGTTTTACTTCTTACCATTATGCCTTCTTTGAAATAAAAGAGATGAATTAGTATACCTATTCAAATACTGATAACCATAATTTCCACAAAACATCTCCTCCTGTCACTAATTCCAGCTTTATCTTAAAAACAGTAATTACTACTGCCTTACCCATATTCCAACCACCTTTATACCTACATAATGAACATTCACTATGAGAGTCAACCAACACTTCCTTTAAGTGCCATACTTCAAGTCATCCAAATTTTACCTGTGCTGCTTCTTGCCTATGCCAAGACGGAAGCCACACTGCTTGTTATAAAGTATGAATGCTGTAACTTGGTATGTCTGATTAATTTACTGCCCCTGATGACCATTCCTCTTTTGGCTTAAAAACGAACAAGCACTGGTTTTCAATTTGATTTCCAAGCATCGCTACCTCTGCAGCCAGTGGCCGGGTGACGGAATACACAACTGGGACAATACCCTTCCCAGCCATCCCAAGTCACATTTCCCTGCAGGTGCCATGCAGTTTTTCAGAAGTCAATTCAAACCGAATTCATATTGTGACTATTCATTTCTGAATTCTGGGATCTGCCTTTGTATTTACCATACTGAACTAAATAAATATTTTAAGAACATAAAATTTACATTTTTAAATGCAAACACATGAAAATCATCTTTATTTAGTTTTGCTTTCAAGTGTAATTCACAAGTACAGGAGAAAAAAAATTTCTCATCTTTCTGAAGAATTCATTTAAAGGTCAGAGAATCAGTTGAGTCTAAGTAGGAAGGTCATTCTTCAAACCTGTAAAATGTAAGATACAAATCTTGTTCCAGCCTATCAAGTTTAAGGAAAAGGGAACAGTTTCTCTAGTAGTTTTAGGCAGGTAAAGATGCATATAAGTACCAGAAGGATTTTGTAAATGATATTTAAACAGGCTAGGCAGCTAACTCCCATTTCTGCTAATGGCAGCTAAGCACCTAACCCGATTAGAAACTTCTAAATCCAAGCAGGAACTTCTGTACCTGGCACCTGCACACCAATGCAAAGTATCCACTACATTTTGAGAGTAGTTTGAGTAATCAACTTCAAGTTGCTTGCATCTTTTACTTCTTAATAAAGTAAATAAACAGTTTTCAATAACGTTCTCCATCCCAAAAGTAGTAATATCTACTACTGCTTTCTTACATTCAGATAGCAGATTAAAAGAACATAATTGCTCAAGTAAAATGAAACAGCACTAAGTTCTGGGTATAGTCTGACATTCAGCCACACCACTCCCTAAACTTAATTTTAAAATCCCACCCTTCCCCAGTCCATTAATTTCCATATTTGCATATAACCTGGAAGACAAGCCAAGAGAAAGGTTGCTTCTCAGCCCACCTGCTTCCTCGTTGAGCTCCTAACACAGCTGCAGAGCCAGGCCAGCACAGCAGACTCGGGGCACAGGCAGCAGCACTGCTTTAGCCACTGCCCCAGCCTAGGGCAGGAGGGATGCTACCAGCAGGAGGAATGGCAGGTGTCTGTGGCAGGCAGCAGAGCGTCTGCACGTACCTTGGTAGGGGGCACAGGTTTCAAAACCAGGCTGTACTGTGAATTTAGTACAAATACACATATCCTCAGGTGGCTCATAAACCACTGAGCCGTTGAGAATTAGTCTTTCATAGAAAAATAATAAATTTGAGTCATACAAACACAAAAAACCCCCCACATTTCTTGCTCATTTGACTTAGCTGATTTACAAATTAAGTGATTTAGCCAACTTGCTCTCAGGGTAACTTCTGTGACCTTAAGATGAACCAGCTGTTACATTTTAGAAGTTATTTACAAAGATGAACAAAACTAGTTGCGAGTTAAATGCTTTTCAACTCTTCAATAGTCACAACAGTCAAGAAGCAGGGAATCTCTTTTCAATAGTTATTGTATTTTTCTCAAGCAACAAAGCCTTCTTAATGAAGTGCTGATGAAATTGTTTCAGCAATTCCCCCATTAAAAAAAACTCAGCACCACACCCATTAAACAGGGATTCTTATCCTTATTTAAATGATAATTGCTTCTCTTGAGACATCAATTCAATCATTCTTTAGCACAGTTCATCACAAGACATTAATGATCCAGTCTCTTCAGGGGTTTTACTTGATGTGGAGACTTGGTGAGGTTTACCTACTTGCCTTTTCAATCCTAAAAGGCCCAATGAAATCGGTAGAAAAAGACAAGTACAGGATCAAACCTAAGATACCTGTCAGCTCTTGCTATATAAAAAACAAATGTGCCTGAACAGATCAGAGATATTTATTCCCCAACTTCCATTTAATGACTTGTTCACTCTGTACTAAAATGGTGAGAAGAGCCTGTATTCCATGACATCACTGTCATCTTCTCTTGGCTATTTTTTGCTGGTTTTTAAGCACATAAGGATTGTGCAATGCAACTATGAAGTAGTAAAAGACTGATAAGGCATGGCATAACAGGGAGATTACATTAGTCATTTTTGTTAACTGCACTCACATGGCACAAATTCTTCTCTAGACATGTGAGGCACTTGTCTGAATATAGCTTACAACACACTTAGGAACATCAAATACTAATCCCATGATTTCTCATGCACACAACCATAACAACTGCACCTTCTTCCTAGCAACACTTTGCTTTAAAATGTTATTTTATGAATAACTATTAAGGATTAAAAATAGGTATACCTGAAAAATATTTGAGAGGTTTAAATCTCAAAAGTAAATGGACGTCTGCTTGCTTCAAAATTACTTCAGCACTTCTACCATATAGTAATAGAAAATAATACAAGGAATAGACACACTAGGAATAAAGTCCCAAACTGACAATCTATGAAAGGGACAAAAACATTTTCAAGCTTCTGGAAGGTGATCAATCTTAATGGACTTCCAGAAGCATTAACTTGAAAACCAGACATGTTAAAAGGCTGGTTATTTTCATGATATACACCCTTTTTCTATATTCTGTGCTTTCTACAAAAACATACTAATAGAACTATACAAAAGTGATTATTAAAACCTTGTTGACATTATAAGCACACTCTTTACAATAGCTTCCTCCCCATCCTCATCCCTTCTTTGGCTTATTCTTGGCAAGTTTTAGAATTACAGTTTGAGAAGCTTTAAGTGTATGTCAAACCTACAAGATACCTACCAAGCTCTACTATTTAGAGTACAAATGCTTCAACTAAAGAATAAACCAATGTGACTTTTACACTGGGAAACCTAATACAGGATGAACACAGAGAACTGAAACATCAACCCTTCCTGCATTTCTGACAGAGCTGCTCAGTCATTTTCCATCTAAACCCACAAGTCTGACAGCACACAGAAAAAGTCCATCAAGTAGCTACATAAAGTTTCACAAGATGTCTGAAGTAAAGATTTTGAGATAATTTAACACATTTTCTGTCAAAAATGAAGTAACTGCTGAAAAAGAACAAGTTAACGAAGAAGTTGGGTGAGGATTTTAATTGATACTGTACAATCTTTTTTCCCTTCCTTTAGTTAATTTGAAGAAATCAGGCTATAGAGATTTCAGCCAAGTACACAACATATCAGTGACAAGCCATCCCTGCTTCTTGACTGTTGTGATAATGACAACATAGTCTGTGGTAGGAGACACATGACCACATCCTACATTTCAACATGATCGGCACCGACACAGACTGCCTTTTATCATCACCATTTGTTCTCATTCAAGTGGTTTCACAGAGCCAACAGCAGAAATCACTACTAGAGCTAGTCCCACTACAAAATAACTGCACCAGGTGACAACAAAGTGGTAAGTCACCATGGAGAAGTACTCCTCTGAAAGACTTAATTCTCCAAGGAGTCTGTCTGATAGGCAGGCAAAAAGATGAAGACTCAAATCCTACATCTTTTTCCTCCATAAACAGTGTAAACTTATTCATGCAACCCCATTTATCAGCACAGAATACAAACCCCTTTCAACCTGTTCACATTTTTCATTAAAGCATTTTTGAGCAAGCAGCACTCATCATTTAAGCACCATCTGCTTTATTCAGAATTATTAAAAAAATAGGAGGAGCTTACTGGCAATAATAATAAAAATGACCAGCAGTCACATTGTGTTCATTAGGAACAATCTCTGGGGAGAACAGTGAGCCGTATCTATTACAAGTGAAGGCATCAGACAGCTAGCTAGCTAGCACTCCCAGTCTTCTAATGCATGACCTTCAAAACAAGTCCCTTCAGCAGTGTTACCTTGCTGCTGTACCTCATCTTCCTCATCTATTTATAGTACGTGTGGAGAAGCAGCAAGCAAAAATCTAAACAAAACCAGTTCACAGGCGACAAACAGTACTTAAATCCTAATTTTTTATCACTTTATGCAGCATCTGTAGCTTCCTCATAGCCTCACAAGAGTATTGCACATCTCAGGTAGAAAGACACAGGTTCATAAGCAAGCAGCAAAATCACCCAAAAGACTTCGATTTTAACCAATACATTATATTTTTTTAGGCATACGACAAACATTCTACATTTTAACTCATCTGCACTGCAATGCTGTTTGTTGGAGTTTTTTTTAAGTATTGTATTTTATAGTTTTTCACAGCTGTAGAAAAAAACTGACAGAAATTACATCTGGTGAACAAGAGCAGCTGATTCTCCACGCTTTTGGTAATAATTTGGAGTTAATTCAACTCCTCCGGTGGTTTCAACAGGCTGGGTCACTGAAGTGACAAGGTACCGCTGCCAGCAGTCAGTTCCTCGGGTGATTAGCTAAGGAAAGCACCGACTGTACCACTCACTGGGGTGTCACTGCTCCCCCCACACACCCGCACATACCCCCCTCCCTGACTGCACGAAAACTGACGCAAAAGCGGAACTGCAACAGCGTGGAACCGTTTTAAGCAACTTATCAAAAACTCGAGCCTGTCTCTCTTTAAGACAGAGGAATAATTAACCAGAATTTCCTCAAAGGAAAACGCTGTAATTTTGCCTCCTCAACAACTTTATTATATTTAGCATGTAATTTTATATATACATCCTTCCACACCCAGATGAAACTTTTCTTTGCCCAAACCCACGTTCTGTGTTCAAAGTAATTTTTATTTTTTTTTTAAATACGAAGGAGAGTGTAAAACCCCAACCAAACCAAGTAAACTCTTAATTTGCATAATTAAAATTCAACATCAGTGTTTAACAGTCAACTCCAAAAGCACCGAGCATTTTGGGAAGTCAGACTAAAGGATTACTCAAGTTAATTTTCACCGTAAATTTTTGCAGGATGACTAATGAATTGGGAGCTGCAGTTTAGCCACAATCAGAGCGAGTAACCTGGACTCCTCCTGACGGAGTACGGTATGTCTCAGGAAATTTAAAGGACTAAAAAGCACCATGCCGTAAAGGAAGACGTACACTCAGTCCAATTCCGGGAAAGAAAAAAAAAGTCCCCCCTTTTAGATTCACCCAAGTCCATTCTTAAGAGCCACCGCCTCAGCACTGCACTGTTAACACAAATTCTAATGCTGCGCATGTTAATAATTAACCTACTCGGTTACAAGCTCCTTATTAGCTGAGCCCACGAGTAGTGCGAGCCTCCCGGCTCCGCCACCACCCCTTCACTAAGGAAAACCCGCCGAGCGCTGCCGTGCCCGCGTCTTCCCCTCCAGCCAAGGAGCGGATTGCAGCAGCACCCAGCTCTGCCGCAACACTACGTCTCAGGTTTTCGCTAGCAAACAAAACATAACTCACGGCTTCAGCATCAACTTCTCCTCTCCACGTTTTTGGGGTGTTTTTTTTCATTAAAAGAAAAAAATAGCGACGACAAAAATAGTCATTTAAGTCGGCTGAGCTGGCCTAAGTTTCATCCATACCAACGAGACTGCGCCTCTGCCTTCCTCTCCGCCGAGTGAGTTGCAACATGTGCCTGCCGCCGATGCTGCTGCGCGCCAGGGGAAGAGACTTCGCATCCGCGTGGTTTAACCCCACCCTCTGCACCGCCTGTCACCTTCTCCATCGGAAGGGGGAAAAAAAACCCATATAAAAGCTACCCTAAAATTCCAAACACAGATCTACGTCTCCGAGTGTTCGCCGCCCCCCGTTAGCCTTTAGCTGTCAGTACACAAATAAGCTAGCGAGGCTGAAAAAAAAAAAAAAAAAAAAAAAAAAAAAAAAGACAAAAAATCAAAACAAACCAAAAACAAGCAACTCACGATCTGCAAAACGAGGGAAGGCAATTTCCCCCCCCCGCCCCCGACCTTCCGCAGCCCTTTTCGCAGCGCCGAGCCCCCTCACGCACGTACCTTGCCAGGCTGCCGCGGGTCTCCGCCGGGGTTTTTCCTGCCGCCGTCTCTACATCCACCATGCTTTTGTCCGGCCGCGGGCCGCCTCTCCACGGTGGGGGTCCCTTCCCCCCCTCCGCCGACGCCGGCCTGCCGCTCTACTCCGGCCCCAACAGCCGGCTGGGCTCCATACTGCCACGGCGCTTCGCCAGCCCCCGCAGCGGGCGGGGGCTCCGCACCTGAGGGCGATGCCGGGGCGGTGCCGAGGCGGCCACGGCAAGCTCGACCCGTCCCACCGCCTCTCCGCGGGACGGCGCTCGCCACCGCCGCCGCTCTCCCCTCGGGGCCGGTCGCACCGGCGGAGGTGCGAGCCCGCGGCGACCCTAGTGAGGCTGGGTGCGAGAAGAGAAGAGAGGGCTGCGGGGATGGAGAGCAGCCCCAGACGAAGCGCTTCGAGCTCCGGCTGCTGAGGGGTGCGGCCGCCGAAGGGGGCGGGAAGCGCCTCACTTGTTGCCCTGTGGCAGCGCCGCGCGCCCGCCTTCCCGCCGCTCAGTCACGCGCACCTCTCCGCACGCGAGAGAGAGCGAGCGAGCGCGCGCACACGCGCCCACCGCCCACCAGCCAGGCGCCGCCGCCACAGCAGCGCGAGCCCCCCGCAGCTCGCACCACGCGCTGCAGACTGACTGGGGCGGGGGGCGGTGTTGGGGGGAACGCGATGGGGGGAAGCGGCGGGGTCGGGCCGTCGGCTCGGGCTCTCCCGCGCAAGCCCCGCCCCTGGGAGGCCCGCGGCCCAGCGGATTGGCGGGGCGGGCGGAGCGGCGCGGGGCCGGGGGGGGCACGGGGGACGGGGGCGGGGGAGAGCGCGAGGGCGGGGCGGGGGAGAGCGCGAGGGCGGGGCGGGCGGGCGCGGGAGGAAGTCCTTACGCCCCTCGGGCCCCGGACGTCCCTGCGGTTGGCGGTTGTCGCGTCCCTGAGGAAACGGGCGGGCGGGCGGTGATATGGGGGAGGGGGGAACACTCGCACTGTCAGTTCTTCCCTTGGTAAATAAAGTTCCTGACAATTTCAGATGTTGAGAATTTGCCCTCCTGAGCTGATGCTGATCATGCCTGACTCACTCATTAGTAACCCTCTTGTTGTTGTTGTTGTTTGCCTACTTGCTAACTTGACGAGTCTTCAAATTCTGTCTCAATGTCCCTCCTGAAACAAACTAGGGAAATACCACAGATCTAAGATGCTTAATGAAATAAAACATCAAAATGTGTACAGTACAGGCTTTAGTCTCATCGTGGCCAGGGCAATAGCACCCAGCAGACAGATTTACAGTTCCCATGGACTATGAACCTCACAGCTTTTTGTCCTATACGAGAAGAAAATGAATACATGCCATTTGTTTCTATTTTTAGCACCTGCACTCTCAATCCAGTATAAGGAGAGGCCCAACCGAAGCAGTTATATCAATGTCACCTGGCACAGCCAACTGTTTTCAATGCAGAGGGAGAGGTAAATGTGTTCCCTACCATCCACATAAATACATGTTTATGTACTTCCATTTTACAGTGCTTATTTTTGCCAAGTAGTTGGTGTGCACAGCCATAAACAAAACTGGTTTGGTAAACAGCATGAATACCCATGGCATAGACTGAGTTCCCCATGCTCTGTATCATTAAATTTTGGAAGCTCACAGAAAACCTGTAGCAAGTCGTCTGGAGCTGCTCCAAAATCTCGTTCAGGAGTCTGAAAGGAACATCCCCATCCACAATGCATTGGGAGGGATATTGCATATTTCATTCCTCTTCAAATATTTATATATGTACTTCACGTTTGAGTAAAGCTATTCTTTTCATCAAAGCAGAAAGATTACAGCAAGAAGAGGAATTACCCTAAACCAGCAAGCATCTTTGTCCATTAAGTAACACAAGGCATGAAAGGAGAATTAAGTGCCTGGCAGCCAGGAGCTTGGCTCCATTGTAGAAGGGAGATTTCATAACAGTATGTTTTGAGATCAATGGAAAAAAAACCAAGGGAAACAAAAATCAGCTAGAACAGAGTGTCACATAACACCGGGTGCTAAGAAGCCTGGAAAAAACCCAACACATTAAAGCTGAAAAGTTTAGACACTGGTGAAATGGTCTGCTGTCTTTGTCTTTCCCCCTCCTTCTGGTCTCACACCCACAGCCATGACTGCTCCTCTGTAATTGCACCGACTCAAACTGGTCATGGGGTTGAGTTGTGAAACCTTGAGGGGGGGAGGTGTTTTAATCCAAATACATTCCCTCATCCAGCTGGCAGCCGAGCCTCAAAAGTTAGCTGGAAGTGGGAAAATACCTAGAAACGAAACTGCCACCAAGCACAGTGTATTTGCAAACCACCGCCTTACTGCACCCAGCACTGCTTAACTCCAGCTCTTCTGTGTGCAGCTTGACCTTCCCTGAATCCATGCAGCATGGTGGACAAGTTTTTAACCCTGGGGAGGTTTCTTACCTGATGCTGCCAGTTAGCAGGTCCTGGTAACAGTGACCATCCCAGGGCAGGGGCTGCAGGGCTTCAGTGCACCTCAGCCTGCTCCAGCGGCACAAAACCAGCTCCAGCTCTAAACTCAAATCCCCTCTGTCAGTCGTCAGGTTTAATAAAGTCTCATTAGCACAAAACATTCCCACAAAGCAACTCTCCCCCACCTTCCCTCCACGACATCCTCCCTTCAGGCTTCACTCCAAAGCAGCCTCCTTCCCTTCTGCCCCACGCACCAGGACACCTCCCCTGTCCCTGCCCCCACCTGGGACAAGCCCACTTGGCTAACACGGGCTCAGCAGCTCCTGTGCAAAGCCAGGAAGCCTGCATTGAAGACAGCCCACCTTATTTAAACCAGCATCCTCTCTGCATCCCTCCCTGCCTGCACTGGCTGGTACAGTGTCACACTAAGCCTGTGTCAGCACCTTGTCTTCTTTAGAATCATTCTCAGATTTTTATGTATTTTGTTTTATTTATATCTCTCCCTTTTCAGCAGGCCGTGTCGCTTACAGCCACAGACAGGAGAAAACAACACTGTTAAGCAAGGACGTGAATCCACCTGCTGCTCTGCCATCCCATGTCACGACCTGATACAACCTCGTACACTAATTAATGGGAACCAGTTCCTCACAGCACCCAGACATGCTGTTCCCAAGCTTTTGCTGTTATTGTTGATGTTGTTGCTTTGTCAGGGCCTGCTGGGAGAGAGGATTTAATATCCAGCTGTGGGGTCAGGTAGTGGGGTGCCAGGGTAAGAACCAACCTCATAAAAATATACTTAAGACACAGATGATAAAGCAGATGCTAATTACATCTGCCAATGTGACTGTCAGAGGCTACAGTCCCCAGGCCACCTCCAGCATGCATGGTAGGTGAAGCAGGACATGAGGGATCACCTTTAAACACACCTGTACAACCTCTCCTGGATGGCTGCTTGTGCTTGGGTGCCCTGAAAAATTTGATGTTAAACTTGTCCTGCAGTTTGCTTCATTAGAAAGGGAGCAGGATTTTTGTTTCAGGTGTGTAAAACTGAGGTTTATTACAGACACAGTAGTAAATTGTTGCTATTTTTTTTTTCCTCCTGAGAAACAAACAAATGCTTTTGATAGAAGCTGTTGTCAGTGCCATGTAAACACTTTAATGTGGTCTGAATCTGAAGAAAACATTTTTGCCTGCACATTCAGAAACACCACCTCACCATCATGATGCAAATTGTACCCAGTTTACAGCTCTGGCCAGTGAGTTGCAGAGCATCAAACATTTCTCAGGGGCTGGATACAACGAAGTTGTACATGCAGCACACTGGCTTCATGTCACTTGGTGACAAGAATTCTTCTTGCCTGAGTTTTTCTGTAGGTAGCATGATATGCATGACAGCCAGAAAAGATTTAAAAGGATTCAACTCTCATTTTTTATCAAGTTCAAAATAGATTCTATTTTTTTCCAGGCTCTTTATTCATTGCTGTCATAGCAATTGGGTTCACTTGGATAAAAGCTGACTGGGGGGCTACCACATTTGGAAATAATCCCCCTATGGAAAATACCCCCTATGGAAATAATCTATGTGCACTGGCCTCTTCTCTAGCATTTGCCTGTTAATTAATAATTGGTACATTGCCAGGAGCAAACGAGAGGTAGGAATGAGTCCCAGGTTATAAAATCATCAAGGTTATCTCACTCTTCCTGTTCCACAGCAGCAGAGCAAGAGCAGAAGTCAGATGCAGCAAGATTGTGGTGATATGGGGCCTGGTGTGGGGTGCTCACCCCTGGGGGCCAGCACATCCCCTCCCACCACATCTCCCGGGCTTATCACAGCAGCTGCAAGCATGTTCTCCCCCAGCTACCAGAAAGCATCAGACACAGGATTTTCCTGTGAACCTGGGATTGCCTGGGATTCCTAGGTACCTGCTTACAGCCAGCCTTGTGAACAGGGTCAGTGCCCCCTCCCCTGCAGCAGTTCACGAGGAACGAGCACCCACCTCATCAGAAACACCAACTAACTTATTTTTCATGGGAAGTAAGTCCAGCATAGTTGGTAGTAATTTATGTTATGTGTTTGGCCCAGACCCCTCACACCACATCTCATAACATTAATGATGTATCTTAGCACCACAGCCCCTGTTCCAAGGTGTGCACCTACCAGCTGGTCCAAAAGCTCTGCTGGCTGCAGGCACACATGTGTTGAAACGCTTCCCAACCTCCCTCTTGTTAATACTCACCCGGTGCTCCTGGGTCAAACATGCATGTAAGGCCACTGCAGCTGGAATTAATTTCCTGTGATCCACAAAATCTTATCCAGGACACAAGTCTATCTGATTTTTGTGGGCAGACTGGTGTGGCTAGAGGACACCTGGAAAGCATGAGAATAACCTGAGTGTGCTGCTGTGACCCAGGGTGGTAAGAACACAAGATAAGAGGTTGAAATTTAAATAATAATAGGAGCTTAAAGGTTGTTCCTCTGGCATGCAAGCACTTTAGCAGCAATCCTGATTTTAAAACAGTAAAGATAAGAAAAAAATAGAAATGCAAAGATAAGCTGCAATTGTAGCTGGAGCATCTCAGTTCCTCCGGGAATTAACCTGTTTTGTCCCACCCAAATGTTTGAACCTGGAATTCAGCCAAGAAAAGAGCCCCTCCAGGGACGGACAGTCAGTGAGGTTAGTCAGCAAGGTTTGTCATCAAGGCTGGACAGCGCTATGAGCACATTTCAGTTAGTCTCCTTACAGTAATTTTCCCCACTTTCTCTCTCTGTCACATGCATGCAAAGCAAGGGAGCAAAAGCAACCACTACAGAGATGTTTTGCTTCACTTCCCTTTGCTTCTGTGCCTTGGCAAGATGGGGGAGCCGCAAGGGGTGTGTCCAGTTTTGGCAAAACCACTCAAGTTGAAGAGACTGACACATCAGTCCGTGTCCCCCAGAGCACTACTTGTTTTGTCTGGAGTTTTGCAGCTTGCTCTTGCTGGAAAAGCAGGGCATGATAGCGATGGTGGAAAGAAACTCAGCCCTGCTACGGTGTGTGCTGTCATTTGCAAGCTGTGGGGAGAGCTGCCCTGTGCCTGTATTGATCCACATTTGCCAAGAATAATTACTCCCTGAGCTGCTTGGATCAAAGCTGCTGTTTCCCTCCTCTAGAAGGACATACCTACCTTTTTGAGACAAAGGCTGCAGGAACCAACAGCATTTTCCTCCCACTGAGACTGTTGTTCCTTGCGGGCAGACGGCACAGCAGTGCAGAGTGCAGTCGAGAGGATGGAGAAGAAGCCACTTGAAATTCAGCTTCTCTATCAGCAGAAACCAGACAATTATTTTGCAAACAACAAAAAGGTGCCCGCTATGTACAAAACATCTTTTTTGTGTGTCCTGGAAATGTAAGCCCCTCTCCTTACCTCAGCTCAGAGGCATCACACAGCATTTTGTAGCAAGAGCTGCAAAGCTGGAAACTGCCAGGCAGCGGAGGCTGCAGCTGGGTCTCTTCAAAGGTGAGAAAGATGTTTACATTTAGAAAAAAATATGCTGGACCCACTTCAGCTGAACCACTTCCATTTTGCTTTCATATTTTAGCAGCTGCAGTTCTAAGCACCAGCAAAATCCCAGCTGGTGGGAAAACCACCAGTCCTCACATGTCACCTAGATTTTTACAAACTATTTTGACTTGATGCATCTCCAGGATGAAGCTCTGATACATAATTTCCCTCGGACTCTCACAGTGCCAGGTTGAGTAAGGAGACTCCAATTAAAACCATCCCTGTATCTGGAAGAGGGCTGACATCCAAGCTGGCTGTTTCTGGGTGGCAAAGAAAACTAAGTCAACACCGTGCACGGGAGGTTTTTCAAGACACTCCCAACTGTTTGGCAAGGCACTTGCAGCCACAGCTGGAGTGAAACCCTGCTCAGCCCACAGGGGTTGCAGCCCAGTGGTGGGGGTGCAGCGGGCCCTCCTTTGGGTGGCATGAGCAGAAGGGTCTCCAAAGCCAAGGTGGAGAGAGTGGCTCTGTCTAAGGGTGGGCAGCATCAGCTTGCTCCTGGGGTTGCAGGGGTGGGGTGAAACCTATCTGGGCCGTTTTGAAGTTCCCTCCAAGGCACTTGCCAGGCCCTATCCAGAGGGATATTTGTGACAGCTCTTTGGGGATCCTAGGAGGACACCAGTTATAGGTCCTGGTTTCAGCCCTGCTGCTCCCTGATTTCTCTGCACCAGCCCCTGGGTGCAGGCACCCATCCCGAATATTGGGTGCCCAGCTTGCAAAGCATCCAAGGACTTCAGTCCCAGCTGGGAAGCTCCTGCCCTGCGCCATCCAGCTGCTAATGGCTTCTTGCAGATGCTCAAGGCTCATCTGATTTCCCCCAGCTTTGCAGTTCCCCTGTGACCTTTTGACATGTATTTAGGCTTATAAAAGCCACCTTGAAGGCCACAGGCCATTTGCTGCACCGCAGTGCTGAGCTGCACACACCCATTGCCAGCAGTACCACCCAGGGTGCAGGATGTGGCTCCCAGCGAATTAGAATTACAATATATCAAAAAAGGAGATCAGAAAGCTTTTATCTTGTTATTGTAGGATCTGCAGATAAACTTCAGAAATAAAAACATAAACAAGGCAAAGGGAAATTGAATAATCCACATATCTATTTTTAATATCCAGCCTCATACCTACAGGTTACTGAAAAATTACCTGGAGGGAACAGACCTCCTGCATTAGGGACGGAGATCAGTAACATAATGAGAGTACATGAAGGGTTTTCTTCAGGTTGCTTGGTGGAGAAATCCCTCTGACGTGGATGTGCTCACTATAAATAAATAACACTTCAGAAAGCAGCATGCAGCACAGATGAGATTTAGCTTTGTGAATTAGTAAACCACTGCTCCATGTACAGAATCTCTGCAGGTTTTGTGCTCAATCCCATACATATATAACCTCCCTCATGTAAATAGTCCTCTGAAGTTAATGGAGCTCTACTAATTTGCAATGGTTGGGGATTAAGCCATTGGGGTTAAGCATTTCTGCCCACTCTGATTGCATCATGTTGTAGTTACAGGGTTGTAGGTTGTCTCAAAAGTGTTCCTGCCTTGGAAAAAAAACCCCATCCATGGCTGCTGCATCGTGTTGCTGGCAGCCTCGTGGCACAGCCCAGGTATGAGCATTTTCCCTTCACAGGCCATGTTCTCAGACAGAGAAATCCTGCTGCCACCCTGCAGAGGAGGGTGCAGACATCTTGTTGGACATTGCAATGTAAAGCTCATTTCTCTCTTTCGTTCTCACTGAGGACATGCCAATGTTTTCCAGAGACCATTTCATTTCTATTATGCTGCTTGCAAGCATCTTAATTTAAATCACATTATAGATGCACCAAGGCAAAATGATCTATCCACAGCCTAAATTATAAACTGGAGTGAAAACATCCTTGGGCTGCAGGAGACTAGAACAAGCACTAATTGAAATGTATAAACTTACATAACATTATTTATAGAAAGGAGCCTGATTGTCAAAGGCCCCGAGAGAGCTGGAACATGGGAATGTTTGTTCTCTCTGCAAAGAAAAATTAATTATGTAAGTTTATAAATTCCAGTTGCTTTGCTTGCTTGTCTCCTATGTGCCTAAGGACTTCTTGAAAGGTATTTATGGTTCCCAGCCGCTGCTTCTTGATGGTGTTTTTTAGGCTTGTACTTCTGCATGCTGTTGCCTTGCAGGATCTTGGAGCAGGGCAGTACCTTTATGTACTGTGCTCCTTGGCAGAGAAACTGCAGATTTGTCCTGAAGTTCTGCAGTAGCAAATTTATTTTAAGGGGATGCTTGAAAGAGGCCAGAGCTCACCAAGCCACCAGATACTTTGTGGAGAGCAGTGAGGCAGCTGCCATGTTTTGGGAGCATGGGCAGAGCCACTTGCAAGTCGCAAGCAGCTGGAATCAAACCAACACCTCTCTCTGCTTAAGCCTGCCATCTCCTCCTGATGTTGCTTTGCTTATTTTCTTCATTCCCTGCCAGGAATAGAGATGCTATGAAGACTAATGCTCTACATGGCTTGATTTGCAAGGCAGGAAAAGTGCCACTTACTACTAAAATGTGCTCTAGCATATAATTTCCCAGTAATGCTGTATTTGGCCAAGGCTGACAACTGGCCACAAAGCTCAGGAAATATGGCAAAGAAATAAATGTATCACCAAACAGAAACAATGAATGTTTCCTCACAAGCTCATCTCAGAAACACTCTGGCTTTGAGTTTTGTGCTGTAACCATTGGTCCCCCCTAGTCCCTCTGTGCAAAACGTCACTCCTCAAGGGTCTGAGACATTTTCTGCCATCCAAAAATGCCACTTATTCAATTACCTGGTACTCTCCAGTGCCATCTCATTACAAAAGCTGGTGGCTAATTGCCAGGGTTTCAGCCTGGCTGGCCACTAAATAAAATTAAAACACAAGCTCCAAGTTGCCAGCACTCAGGGGAGACAAGAAACAAGAAAATCTCTTTGGAGAACTATTTCATACTTCCCTGTTGGCCCATGGCCTCTGACAGCACTGCATTTTCCTGCTTGATTCAATAACACTTAAGGGCAACCTATGCAATGTTCTGGGTCCAAATGTCCCAGGCATGCTCAGTCCCCAGCTGCCTCACCCCACTCTGACAAGTTTTCAAACCCGTTTTGCTGCAATTTCTTGCACTTCAAGATCTGCCTTGATACCACCAAAAGGAAGGAGGGAGGGCAAGGCTTTTAGGGGTTTGAGCATGGGGATGATCAACCCTGTTACACATGGGAGGAAAGCTTCATAGCATCAGCCTCTACCACTGAGGGCTTTTGTGCTGAAACAAGCAGCTCAGATGGTATCACAAAATAATCCCAACTCAAGTGGTGCCAATAGTTCAGAGTGGATTTTTGAGGTTGTAGCTGCATCCCCATTGCCATATTTTCATGGGAGGTGACATGTCGTGTCCTTTGGGGACTCTGGTGGTCACAAGCCACATGAAACATAACACATCAAAAAGTCATCCGTGGCCACTGAGAAGGACCACTGCTCCCCCTGCCCGGCTGCTGCTGTGAGGCACTGCCTTCTTAAGGCACCCTCTGTTCCCAGCACTGACTGAGCTCCTCTTTATAAATATTTGGAATAAAGAAATAAACTGCTGAAATTCCCCAGAAGGGGAAGGAAACATTTCCCTAAGCAATGTG
>JAOEGS010017714.1:4842-48436 GCA_025447755.1 Corythornis vintsioides
AAAAAAAGCTGATGAGTTGTTCTTAAAAGAATATTCCCTTCTGGAAGTACTCAGTAAATTTTACAGACTTGTTCCAACAACCCACCATCATGAAGGTTTTTTGAGAAATGATGCTTCTAATACTTGGTGACAGGTTTATATCTTAAAATCCTTGTACACAAATGAAATAAACTATGTGTTTAACTACGTGCAACTGGAAAATAAGGTTCAGTGTTAAATTGTACTGCCTCATTCAGCCTTCTCTCTTTCCAGTGTCATTCACCCAAAAAATTCTAATTAAGGGCTATTTCTTAGTCATGGGTGACTTGTTCTGTGGTGATGAAGATGTTTTCTGACCCTCTGTCTGTGTCTTCTGTGGCATTATTAATCTGTTTTCCCAGTCATATGTATGAATTTATAATAATACATTCATAAATAGGAAAATAGGTCAGCATCTGTCAGTATTTCTATCTCTGATCCTGAAAAAAACCCTCACTTGTCAGTTTCTACATTTTATAACTTCATTGTTTCTGCTTGTTCATTGTTTCTTTATCTCTGCAGGTCAGAGATGAATTTTAGAAAGCAGGTTTTCAGCTTGCCTGATGAATACTTCATTATTAATTTCCATAGGGTACCAGAAAACTGTTTCTTCCATTTCCTCGGCGTTATTGTTGGCTGTTTCCTCAAGAGCTGTAGTGGTGAAGCTGCATTTCAGTCCCTCAGGGGATGAATTGGAAACCCCCTAGTAGCAGCTAAGGGGACATTAATAATAAACCTTCCCAGTTAAGGGAGACTAAGGAAGCAAGTGTTGCGTATTTACCTGAAATTACCTAGTTAGGAGGGACTGCTGCAAGGAATGAAAGCAGAGAGAGGTGATTCTGGTTGGAAAAGTTGCTTTAACCAGGATGAACAATGTCAGGCTTGATGTTTTCTCCATTTCAGTGAGTCAGATTTTTGTTCTGTTTGCCTGGATCTTTCAAACAGCAGCAGAGTGATGATAAACACTGGGACTGGAACCTTCTAAAAATGAAGCAATATTTTTCCTCAGGAAGAGTTTTGCTGCACATGGGAAGCTTGCTTTGACCAGAATTGCAGACATTCAACAGCACTGTATTATTTGAAGAATTGAGGGCATTCATTCTCTGTACTTGTGGTCATCCTGAGCAAATCCTTCTGTCTTTTTTTTTTTTTTTTTTGGTGTGGTTTTTACTGTATTAGGCCAGTAGCATTCAATAAACAATGTTAACTCTGTGTAGCTGTTAAATACCCTGACCTTTAGTATCAGTTTGCACAAGCCATGCACAATGTAAGTATCACTGAAATACCACGGCTGATTTAAGCAAGTTGTTGTGCTGCAATCAAAATATGACATTTCTGTTGCTGAACAGATGCTACATCAGCGAGAGTGACACTATTTCCCACAACCAGTTCTCTCTTTCCATCTTTTGAAGCTTTGGTGTGATACCTTTTTCTCTCTGTTTCCTCACTTGAAAGATAGAAATAAAAATTCTGCGTTCTTGGGAATAACCAGGTTAATATTTGCTGAGTGCTCTGAAGCTGTATGGTCCCATGATACGCTGTATGGGGTCAGTGTGACTATTGCTAAATCACACTCTAGTCAAAATTACAGTCATTAATAGCTCTGTCTGGGGAAAGAGTCACTGCAAATACTGTAACAGCTACTTTGTTTTCTTTTAAGCAACAAACCCTCTTGATGTTTCTGCTGAGCAAGTTTTAATGGCTTATTAAATTGTTTCAGAGTGTTACTCCTTACTGACCACATTAGCCTTTCTTTCTTTTTATTGAACTGATTAGTGAAATTCCACCAAAAACGATGGCAGTTCTTCAGCTCAGTGGATTTGGAGTAAGGCTTTCTTGCTGTTACTCAAGTTTGTGCCCCAAGAACATGCAAGCTACAGTAATTCAGCAACAGGAGAAAGAGGAACCTAGAATCAGTGACGCATGTTTGGTAATTCTACTTCCCATTCCCAGTGTCTTGCCTTTGTGTTTTCAGCACATTAATCAGCTTTATGGAGGGGAATGCCCTCTTTTAGCAAAATTTAACTCTGTATGGCCCAGTGGGTTGATTATATGGTACCAGGTATCCTTTGAGTGATCAGGAATGGGGAGAGAGTGCTGTCTGTTAGGGTCCATTCAGACAGCTGTACTAGTGGCTCAGTTTGATCATGAGAAATACCATAGGAGAGGTGGTTGTCACTTCAGCACCTCCTGGTGCAATACACCTTGTGCCTCCTTGATATGAGGTGAGACCTTGTGCATTGATGTTCTGCACGGTGAATGGGAAAAATGACAGAGGAGGAAGTCACAAGATCTGAAGAGATCTTTGCTATAAACATTAGTTAACATAAGCTTTTAATATCTTGAGTTTGCCATTTGTAAAGTGGAGGCAGTCTCTCTATGCATAATGACCTAGTAATAGTGATTGAATAATGGAAAAACAAAAGCAAAGACCCTGAAAGAAATAATAGAACTTCTCAGGTATGAACTGGTTAGAAATTCTTTGGGCAATCCTTTTCTTTGTTGTTGTGTTTGGTTTTATTTGTTTGGTTTTGGTTTTGTTTGTTTATTTTGTCATCTTCTTACCCTTTTTTGTTTTTGTTTTCCTTTTAACAAAACAAAGTGTTCCTGTAGGGAAGATGAATGAAAATATTGTGAAGAAAATTGCAACAATAGAAAAAAAACCCTGAAATATTCTATTTTAGTTAAAATCTGTGTGAAAGTGGGGGGTTATCTTCTCTGTGGACAACTAAGAAAACCAGACTGGTTGCCAGTTGATGAATGTATGTTAGGATAAGCATAAGCTTGCAAGTGAGAGATGTCAGGGTAGAGGAAGTGGGTTCATTCTTTCATATAATTCTCATGTTATAGGTCTTGGCTTTCTGCTTTGTGAACTGTCATGAGAGATAAGCAAGGCGAAAGGTTTATTAGTCAAAAGATTCAGGAAGTACATTCAAATTGACTAGCTCTAACCCTAGTCACAGCCATGGGGTTTTTTTTGTAGTTGTTATTAATTTTAAAAAAGGAAGGAAGGAAAAAAAAAACCACCAAGTAAACCCCTTCCTCAGTCTTGGCTAGAATGGGCTCTGTTAGGCAGCTCCATTTTTGTTTTGATTTTTCTCAACTGGAACTCTCATGTTGCTCAGGCCTTTAATTAGCAGGACTCCTCTCACAGATTGATGTTGGGACTATGATGATCTTTGTGATAGAGGGGTAAATTTTATCTCATTCATATCAGTAGTTGATCATAACCAGCCCAAAACATACTGTTTCTAGGATCAGTGCTCCTTTTTTTTTTTTTTTTATCCTTTTCTATTTTTGTATGTCTTGTTTTGATGATTCTAATTCAACATACAAGGAAAAATAACCAAAAGCATCCAAAGGAGAGCTACTAGTGCTGAGCTGAAAGAACATCTACAGCTAAGGCTTCTGTTGATGCTGTTTCTCTCACACATTGTCTGGGCTTGAGAACTGAAAAGTTCCCAAGGATGCTATTTCATTATTTGGTTTAAGCCTGACTTAATCTGTACTGGCAATAACAGGGTTACCTCCTCCAAGTTGCCATCCAGTCCCATTCCTCTTGTACACCTGCTCGACTTGTGCAGCTGCATATTTGGATTAAGGATGTGATCAACCCACAGATTTCTTTTTTGTTTGTTGTTGTTTTGATTTGTTATTGCAGAGTTAATTTTTAGCCATTAGTTCTCAGTTTAAGCTGCTGAATTTATTTCTCTCAAATTCCCTTATGAGAGGGTAGGAGTTGAGGGTATTCAGCCCTTATGGGAAGCCCTTGGGGTTTTGCAGGATTAGACCACAAAGTGCTGTGGTGATTTGCATGGTGTAGATACTTAGATCAGCCTGAGATATATTGAGTAGGAGATTATTTGGGGGAAAAGGGGGAGGTTTCCTGCTTTTCTGGTACATAAAAAATTCAGATAATTTATCATAACTTCAGGCTGTGAAGGTTTTGTTTTAGCAGTTTGCATGTGATGGGTGTATCCTGTGAGGGAAGAAATGGTGTTTATCTAAGATGTGTGGCAATGAATGACAGGACAAAGGTTAGGTGTGTGTTGAAAAGGCTGGGCATTGATTTCCTAAAGATGTTTTATGGAAGTTAGCTATTGGAAAGTGGAAACCTCCCCTCTACACAACCAGGCACATTTTGATCAACAGTCACTGGAAAAAAAAAACAAGTCAGTCTCACTCTAACTTTTCCACAGAGATGATAATACTCTTCAGCTTTCTCATACTTGACTGAAATCAAGTGCTACAGTAAAGTCTGGCTCAGTGATTTTCCGTGGACTTCAGCCCATATTTAAGATAATTGCTGCAATACATTTCTGCCTGAGAATAAATTGATTTCTGAATGACATAATTATTTATTCACTGCTTATCAAGCTGGTCTCTCAGGCAGTTTGTTTAAAGATCGGATCCTTTATGCTCATGAGGGCACTGTGGGAAGGTTTGTTGTTGGATTGGTAAACAAAAAAAAATAAAAATCAGAAAACACTAGGTTTCAAGAAATAGAGCCTGCTAGATATTTATTTTCCCTGTCAAGTTTAATTAACCCCTCAATTTTTAAGAATAATGCATGATCTTAAACAGTAACTTCAGAGCATTTAATAGTTTTGCCCTCACCACCTGCACAAGCCCATCACTACTCACTGTAGTGAAAAGCCTGCTGCGTTCCTGCCCCAGTGTCCCTCTGCCTTGTCCCTGTGTGTTTGATTCCAGGCTTACTGAGCTGCCTTAGATAAAAACAAAAGCAAGGGAGAAGCAAGGAGTGGATCTGTTAACAGCTATAACAGAGATCAAATTCCAAGCCAGCCATGGGATTCCTGAGAAGGGGCTACTTAAAAGAGGACTCTCCTGTGATTAATTGGAGATAAGGTAACACCTTGGACGTCAGAACTGTATTTGAGCTTGGAATCAGACACAGAGGGTCAAAGAGATGAGATGCTTAAGGGCTGAAATGTGATTCCTGCTGCTTCCCTCCCTCGCTTCTCCCCTTTCTGGCTGTTGTACAGACCTGCAGGTCTTGCTCGTGTGGCTTCCTTTTACATTAAGCATTAGCTCTGCTAATCACGAGTTCAGAAACTTGCAGCAGAATTGGTTGCTTTTCTGAACTACTGATGTTTTCTAGCATTGCCACCATAAAAATGAAACTGTCTTCCAGCCTTGCAGCTGCCTTGCTTCTTGCTTCGGAAACTCCCACCCATTACTCAGCTAGCCTTTGTAGACTTGCTTATTTTACCCTAAGCAAGTTTCTCATCAAAGACAATGTTTTTTGATTAACACTTTTCTTTATCTTCCTCGATAGCAGGTCTTCTGTGGGGTGTTTTTTTTTTTTTCCCAAGTGCAACTCTTTTTAATAGTTTTTTTTAAAAAAGAGAAATAAAGGGCAGTGGAAATAAAGATACAGTGCCTTCAGTGCATTGTTAGTGGACGCTGTGGAGATCTGCAAAGAAATAGCCTACAATGTAATTGTGAGTTTAAAAACTAAAAATGTCTCTGTGTTTTCTTGTTATCTCCACTAGAAGTATATTTGGTCTCTTCTCTTTCCCTTTTCTCTTTCCTTGGGCTGTGGACAGGTTTACTTTAGCCAGACTGCTGACCCCAGATGAAAGACTTTGGGTGGAATTCGGCTTACTTGGCTTCAACAGTGTAAAGCTTGTTGTAGAGGCATCTAATTAAACCAGTTGCTAAAATCCTTTTGTTGTCAGCTGAATTCGCTGGCTGCCAAGAGCAATTCAAACTGTGCAGGTTTAGGTGTTCAGTGTCCAAAGGGCAGTCACGTAGTCGGGACTCAAAGGGGTGTTTGTGGAGCATGGATACTCTGAGGCAGTGCAGGTTGTGAGGATACCTTTCTGTAGCCATTTTGTTGGGTCTTAGTGACAGCCCTGAGTATGTAACCTATGTATTTATAGGTCCTTTTAAGCTATGTGGGACCATTCTTACTAAGGCAAGTATACTTTAAAAGTATTTAAAGAGGCAGTTTGAAACACTGTGAAAACCTCCAGAGATGAGGAGATGACTAAATAACAAAGCTTTAAAACTGTATCCCATTTTGAATCTGGCTTGCTTTAATAGTGACCAGAAGTTTTCAGTACGTAAAGACTTGGCTGTTACTGACACTGCTGGTTGCGAGTTTTTAGTTTTTTTTGTTTGTTTGTTTGTTTTGGTTTTTTTTGTGTGTGTGTGTTTTTTGTTTTGTTTTGTTTTTAATAGATATTTTCATAATGGAGATGCCCCATAAGTATTGCCTTTCTCTGACCCTCCTCAGCAGGCTGGTAACTTGCCTGATGTATTTTCTCCTGGACAGATTGAGAAATGTGAACAGGTCACTGTGAAATTATGACAGTCCTTTGCAGGTGTTTATCCCCATAGTTGCTCACTGGATTCCTTTTTGAGTGTTATTTTGAGTTCAAATTAATAGTACCTAAAACATCCTATATAATTTATTTCAAGAAACAGTTGAAGGCTAACAGAAATTATGACATGTTGCTGCTTTGGAATAGTGTCTTGGGAGTCTTGACTATGTTTTTGTTAACAGAGGAGTTATAAATCCAGTTCTATGCTAAACTTAGTTCTAAGTGCTGGGAAGTGATTTAATATAGTGTGTAGCACTGCTCTCAACTCAGGGTCATGAAACGATGGGGTGCTTTCAATAAGTTCAAGTGACCTTCCTTTCAAAGCTTGCTGCTTAATTGAGGTGATCCTGCATTGAAAACTATCAAAGGTGAAACACCTCCTGGGAAAAAAGAGGCAAGCAATGTTTGTGTTACAGCCAGAAGGGCTCTCTGTAGTGGAGTAGTCTTTACAAAGAAATAATTATGCAAAAACACATGCTAAGAACAACCTGGTTGAAGAATTTAATTTATTACCTGAGCATAATGGCCAGAGTTTGAACCCAACATGCAACCAAGAGGCCATTTAGAACAATTATGTATTTTAAATGGGGAAACATAAAAGGCATGAGAAACATCACTTTCCTTGTATTTTACTTGTGGCCAAAGGCCTTTTTACTTTTCTGCCTGCCATGAGTGAGGTAACATGGAGGTTGCACAGGGTTCTTCCAGTCAAAATTTTAGAAAGCCCATTCCAAAATCCTAGATTTATATCAGCTGGTTTACAGTCTTGGTTAAGCTGGGGTTTGAATTTGAAGGAGATCTTGTTTGTTATGTGACATGACTCTTCTGCTACTGCTTTTCTCACAAGTATGGCAGATGGCCAAGGGCTTTAGCAGGAGACTCTTGCACATATATGGGAAGAGATTTTTAACTCTATAAGCTTGTTAGTTGTTCTGTTCTGAACGAGTCCTTCAGTTTTCACTGATGATGCTGAACAATATTGTCTGAGTTTGGCCTTCATTGGTTTTCTTTTTTTCTTTTTTCCCCTTTCTTACCTTCATGGCTTTTGAGACTGGCCTTAGAATAAGCCTTGAGTGGCTGGTCTTTTCGTGACGGGATCATTATTTGTAAAAATGAGCAGTACTGCAGAGTTACCATGGAAGCCATGCAGATGGGATTTCTGGAGCACAAGCTGCAGTGACAGTGAGACAGGACTTTTAAACACAAAAACCTCTTTCTAGCTGCTCTTCCTTGTTTGTAAATGATGCATGGGGTTGTTTACATAAACGGTCTACATACATAATCCGTTTCTGTATGTTCTGTACATTGACAATCTATTTCACAGACAGTTAAAAATCTAACATTCATTAAACTTTTTTTCTTGGACTGTTGGGAAGATATCAAAACTGGAGTCGTTTCATAATTCCTCAGCCTCCCACAAAATTATTTTGCTATAATTTTGGCTTTCTCTAATGTGTGGTTTTCAGGTCTGGCAGCACAGTACTGCTTTTGTTATTCAGCTCCTGCAACAATAGATTAACGTGGGGCAGACCTGCGTGCTAGAAATACCTGATTCAATTGTCTCTGGAGCCTTTTGAGATTTTCACAGACTTCTGAGATAGCCACTTGTCTTCAGTGCAGTACTATAAATGAGAACGTTTCATCAGGTTCTATTTGTATTCCCTCTATCATGGTGACAGGACAGAGCCCTGTCTTGGGGCCAGTGACTGTACAGATGGAGAGCACAGGGATAGAGCCTCTGTTGGAGCTTTGCAGTCAGAGGGTAAGTGATAGCTTGGTCAATTCAGGCTAAGGCTCACAGGGAGGTTTTTTCCTTAATCCCTTGTAATGGATCCATCTGATACAATGGCCTTGTAGTATTTTCATCCTGATTTTAATCTTTCTGCTTCTCACTACATTTTTTGACACCAGTGAATACAGCTTTTCTTCAGCTCCTCACACTTGCTTCTGGGGTGTAGCCTGAATGCTCTTTCTTTGTTTCAGGTGTTATATTTATGGTAAGACATGAAAAAGCCTTGGAGATGGTAGTGCTGTTGGAGGAATATGCTCACCCTTTTCTTCCCTTCATCTTGAAGCAGCAATAGACCTTGGGGAGGGCATCTTCCCATTTTTAGCTGAGATGTTGTGGTAATTACACAATTTAGGTGTATCCTAGATGAAAAAAAATGTATTAATATAGAACAGTTCTGGAAGCAGTATTATGCTGACATTGCATTTCTTCCACTTGTGTTTTGAGGGGGATTTCTTCCTTTTAGAAGAATACATGTGCTTAGGTAAGGTTGCTTGGGACATATAAATAACCAGGTATTTGAACTTAATGGGTAATTCTTTGATTGGAACAGGAGAAAGTCTAGATTATTCCTGTTTTACTGAAAAATTGTTTTATAATTTACATCACTGTAGGATATGGTTATAGTTTGTAAATTAGAATGTGAAATGAAAACAGGGTGGGTTTTTTTTTTTGTGTGTGTGTGAGGACTAAACACAACTGCTAAATCCTTTTCAGACATACTGTATTAATGTCTTATACTGATTACTAACCAGGTTTTGCCTGACATCTCAGAATGTGATTCATAAATATTGACCTGGATGGGAACTAGTCAGGTGGTTGAAAAACACACAATGTTGTCTGGGCTCCCACCCTTACCATCCAATTCCTGACTTCTAGAGGCTGGTGTTCCCTAAGGGATGTGGTTTCCTCTTTAATTAGCCTTTAGTCGAGGGATGCTCACACAGAGCAGAATTAGGTCTCAAAAAGCTGCAACCTTGGTGATTATTTTTAACTCCAGCTCATATTCCTCAGGCACTGAAGGGTCTGTAACAGATACAGATGTTCATTATTTCCTGTTTGATTTAATTTTAGATGAATGAGAAATGGGGTATGATTTCAATGAAAAACAATGCCCAAGGGCTGGAGAGAGTTGTTGAGATCCATGAGGAGGAACAATGTTGTATCGAGTCCTTAATGCATAAGAAGCATTAGTCATGGTTTTTCAAAAATAGGCAGTGACTCTGTCTGCCTTCCTAATTAATCAATTTTAGGTTAATCAGTTATTCTGCTTGAATAGGAAACCTTTGAGTGGGTGTTTACTTTTGCTTACTTGCAGTTGATCTCTTAGAACATAAGTAATGTTGGCATGATAATAACTTTGTGTATTTAGCTGAGTGATACACTAGGAATTTTTGGTTGGCAGCTGACCCTGTACGTAGCCTTCAGAACAGTATTTATTTTCTGTTTCCACCTTCGTTTCTTTTGCTCTAAACCAGTATTAATCTTTAACTCTTTACACAAGAGGCTATAAAAGCATTAATCACTTAACGTAGTGGGTTTGTCTTCTGTGCCATAGTCACTTAAATGAGCCTGCTCATGTCATCGTACTGGGATGGAGGAAGGAGTGAGTGTGGTGTGAGCCACCGGGAGCTGTGCGAGGGAACTGGCCGAGCCGGAGGCTGGCTCAGCAGGAAGTGGTTGATGAGTTACTGGCGTTACGGGCTGAAGATGAAACTTCAGTTACAGTTTCAGCTTGCAAATGCAATTAAAAAAACCCCTTTACAGGTAGAACTGTAGCAATAGGTGTTGTGCTTAGGGACATGGTTCAGTGGTTTCTGATAGGGCTAGGGATAAGGTTGGTCTTGATGATCTTCAAACAAGAAGTCCCATGCTGGCAGTAGAACTATAAAAGCAAAATGGTCGCTTTCCATGTGCTGTTTAAACTCTTCAATAGCTGTGGCCTGTTTTGACTGTGTGGTACAATTTCCATGTTGTGCCAGGGTTATTGAAGTTCTGGCCTTGAAGATGACTTTGCTGTGGAAGAAGGAACAAGGACCTTAAATCCAGAGTATGATAAAAGTCTGTTCAAACCTGAAAGCTTACTTTTTGGCCTTGATTTTTATTACCTAGGTTTTTTGGTTGGTTGTTTTGTTGTTTTTTTCCTTAAATTTTATTTTAATGTATTTTAAGGGATTTCATAGTGTAACTGAACTATTTAGTATTTTTTCCTCTCTAGAGGAGCCTTGAATTTGTGGAGGCTAGTAAAGTATTACAGGGGAAAACACTTGTGGTTACTTCTTCTTGGATTTTTCACTAGAGGAGCGTTGATGGAAAGTGCTGGAGGAAGAGAATGAGATGGACATTTGAGCTCATCAGAAGTTGCAGCTTGTGTTTTCTCTCTGCCAGGGAGTAACAGGTGGCAATTCTAGTAGCAGGGAAAGATTTGGTTTGGTTGGGATAATCTTGAGGACTGAGGGAGCCTAGGTTTTGAGTCTCTGCTCTGAGGACATTTCTATGTAGATAAGTTATTGCAAGGTAAGCAGTGGTGAGAAAGTACAGTTAATTAGCTTCTCCTGTATGATCTCATTTATGCACTAATAAGAATTTTATATAAGGCAGGAAATTGGACAGAGCAAAGCTTGAACATGAAGCTCCCTGCTTTTACCTGAAAACCCTGGTTTTATAGCTGTGCAGGGCTTGCTTCTGTTCTTTTCATCAGGGTCTGAAAGAGAGAAACATGGATTTGATGTTTGTTTGCTTTTCTTTTTATCTTGCTTTATTTATATTTATTTGGAACACAGAATAGTTTGAAAATTAAAAGTGGAATTGTTTGCAGTAAAAATACTCCTTGTACCTCTGAATTAAAATCTCTTGGGTGAATCAAATTTCTCCTACAAGATAAGCACAAGAAAAAAAACTAAAAAAAAATTCTATAGAGACATGCTGTGGTTGTACAGGAAGGAGAGAGGAGAAACACAGGGAGGTATTGGCTCATAACTCAGAATTTGCTTTCAACTTGGAGATTCTTCTGCTAGTAAAATGGTCGCCAAACTTCTGATCCAGATGGAACCCTGACAATAATTACTTGTACGTATGGTACAGTCATTGTTACTACTCTCACAGCTATTCTTGAATAGAGTTGGGTGGTTTTGTGTTCGAGATCTGTTACTGCTCCCTCTGCTTTCTAGGCATAGCATAATACTGTTTTCTGTGAGTATTGATCTCTACTGGCATTGATACCGTCTGTCTGTCTGTCTTCTAGTGCATCACAGGGTCCAGGAAAGTTGGTTATTTTTGACAACTGAATTACATCTTTTGTGTAGTTTTTTGTGGTTTGTTTTTTTTTTTTTTTTCCCTTTTATTTAAACTCTCTCCCTGTAACCACCCATAGAGCATTAAGGCATAGAGGGTATGAGTTCTCACATCTGCATGCTTCAGGCTGTACTGATGCAGTTTTTGTTCTCTTTAGGAATGCCTGTTCTGCACACAGGCACCTTTTGGTGCCTGGTGGCTGTGCTATGACGAGGCAATAAAGTCCTGGGCTGGCACTTTATACATTATGTGGGGAGGACATGCTCCTGGAAATTAGATGCTGTAGAGTTGTACCACCTCTGTCCCTTTGAGAATCTGTCTCTGAGTATTTGTGCCATCTAAAAATGAAACCGAAGTGTCAGATAATCATGGTTCCAGAGCACCTATCAGTATTCTTGTTAAAGAACTTAGATCAGGGGCCAAAGAACAAACTAGTGATGGAGGTTCAAATATCACTGCTTCTTGGATGCAAGACTCACAGCAGATGTAACTGAAGGATGTGAGCTGTATTGCTATGTATGTGGGAGCTGCTTTGTGGTGAAATAGTGTGGTGACCTTGTTGTGATGCCTTTCACCTGCTCTTATCTTTTAAGTTCACCTTTTGAAACCAAGTCACTGGACTGAGTTCTGTTGAGACAACTGGAGTGCAAACGGACTTTGTTAAACTGTTCAGTAGGAATGCTGGGTGGCTCTGTCCAATATCATTGGTTAGCAGCTTCACTCTCACTTTTTAAAAATGTGGCCCAGGTCAAACACAGCAAAGTTCATAAAGAGTTCAGCAGCTGAAGAGGCCAGAGGAAAAGCCTACATGACAAGTGTTTTAGATGCTCTCACTGTCCAGTGTTTCCAGTGGAGCTTGTCCCATGGAGAGACTACTAATATTTTACTGTGGACTGCAATTGTGAATAGTTGGACCAAGAGCTGCCAGTATTGTGGGGCTGTATCTGAAAGGCAGGGATGTAGCAGTGTGAGCCAAAGAAAGTGAATGAAAGGCGTAGTTAGGAAAATAAGTATTCCAGAAGCTGAGAGTTCTTTGCTTTCCTCCAGAACATCCTTTTTAATAACTTTGGTCCTTGTCTTTCTGTGTTGATTTGCTCAACATGGCCACTGGAAAATTTTGTTCTTTAGTTCCTTTACTTTGTAGCCTTGCAGAGTGTATTGGGTTTCTAGTGTTTGGGTATCACTGTGGAGATAGTTTTCTTCTGTTGCCATGTATTTAGTCTTCCTTGGTTGAGTATAAAAATGCAAAACTGATAATTGCTGTAGCAATTGATCTTATAGTTATGATTTAAAACAACAGATCTTAAAATACTCCTAATTTCCCCATCCCCACTCCCATTTATCTTTCATTTGGAAAGATACTTCTGAGTATCAGTATCTGATTTGTGTAGTAAAGAGGTTCTAGTTTTAAATCAAACGATGAGTTTACAGAGTTATGTGCCAGCAGAAATTGAAGTACTGGTTTCTGCTGGTGTGGTATTTGCAGCTAATTGAATTGTGGATACAAAGAAATGAGTAGCTCGGCTTGACTTCTTGGCATTGCAGAATTTTTACCCTGGTTAGTAATTTTGAAGACTTGCTTGCAAGCAATGGTTCAATGGGCGCCCTCACAAAATTGTGTGGGTAGTGATGTCAGAAAAATTTACCAGCTGTATGTTACTGAGAAGCTGAAGTCTTCTGCCTCAGAACTCTGTAAGGAGACAGGGAATGAGAACTAAAGTTTTCTGTGGGCTTTGTAAGAACAACAGAAGAAACCAAAGGATGTAATAATTTGATATTTTGCTAACAGAAAGCTAATGATAGAAAATTGAATGATTGGATGTATGTTTAATAGTTCTCTAAATCTTGACCAGTATATTATATTTGGTGAAAGTGATATTTGAGATTATTTGCTTGCCATTTTACATTCTATAAACTTGAGTAAGTACACTAGCATTTAGCTAACACAAAATAGGTAATACAGGAGTATAGGCTTGTAAAAGCATTGCCAAAAGAAAAATAGAAGAAAAAGGAAGAATGCAAAGTAAATATCTTGAAAGGAGTTAGTATCCTCAAACTTAATGAAATGTTTTACTTTCCCCTATTTAGAACTGTTTTACCTCAAAGGTAATTTGTTTCATGCTCATCCAACATTAATGATATTCCTTTTTTAATTAATTTAACAGTAGCATTGTCCATCTGTCAGTGCAAACCTAATCTGTTAAACAGATAAAATCAGCGTGTCTACAGGTTCATTGTAGGTTGGCAGGCAACAGTTGTGTAAATGCATTCAAGGTCCTGTATTAAATAATGCAAAGACTTATAAAGGTGCAGAGACTTTTGAAATTTAATGTGCCTTAATGTGCTAACACAGAACATCAGATGAAGTGTCCTAGAGCGTGGTTTGAGCCTGAGCAGCTGGAAATCTCCCTGGCCAAAACATCAAGTTAGTCTCTTACACAAACATTCTTTTTTGTTAGTAGAGTGAAACCCTTTGGAGATGCTGATGAGGAATGCTACAGAACGTTCAATGTTTCTCAAATCTGGCTTCCAGTTCAACACCCTTATTTGGAAACATCATCATCTCTAGGTGCACAGCCCCCCAAGATTACAAAAGGCATTTTGAATGGAAACAATTGCTGGATGTGCTTTGCTTTTGCACTTTTCCAAGTTGGCTTTGTAGTTGTGACTAGAAGGGAGTGTATAGGGGTCTGTAAGAACACTCAGCAGTGTGCAAAAATGTTACTTGTGCTACTAGAGGTTGAGAACTGCTCTCTGTTAAAATAATTTGAAGTAAGATGAGTGTTTAAAAACTATTCCCATTTACTGTGTGGATACTGAAATGTGTTTCTGTACAACAGTTAAATTTAACACTGTGTTTTTGGTTTGGACAGAGATAAGCATCAGAGCTTAAGGGAGAGCAGTTTCTTTTGCTACACTTGAAACAGTGTCTATGTGGTCATTATGAAATACCAGTTAGTGTGTCTGCTTTGTACACAGGTACCTGACTGGTGGGAGTTGGAGCAGCCTTGTCTCTAAAAAGTGGGCAGATAATGGGCTTAGACTCCTCAGGAAGTTTTACTTTTGTACTAACCTGCTTCAACAGCAGTTTCAAGTAGGATTGCAGCTGAGCTTGGTGTGTTTGCATTTCACCCCAGTCTTTGAATTGAGATTCTTTAAAAAAGACAAAATATTTTAGGACATCAGGAGTTGGTAGCTGCTCAGCAGTTTTGCATATCTGGTCTTGTGGATGTGAAAATCCAGTGTATGTGTATTTGGCTGTTCATTCTTCTGTAATTCTGTGCTCAGGGAGGGGATAATAGCCCTTGTGATTCTTAACACAGTGCAAAGATGAATGTTCTACATTCCAGCCCTTCAGTTCTTTCTTGGCTAACCAGTTGTGTATGTCTTGTGAAGTCAAATCAGATGCTTGAAAATCAAGTGCTTTATAAAAAAAACCCCCAAAAAGCAACCTACACTATAAATAGAATCTAATCCTGTATGGTATAAATCTGTGCAAATAAATGAGGTTGAGTTTGAAAGTAAAGCAGAATCAAGTTTTAAAAAAGAAATATGGGACTCAAGGGGGTCTCCTTGTCGCTAGAGGAAGGTACTGTGATAGGAACGAGGTGTTTCTGAGCTGGTGGAAAAGGCCATCGCTGCACTGACAAAAGCTGTCAGCTGAGAAGCTGTCTCTGTGCAAGTGCTGGCTGAAGCTCCTCAGGCCTCCTGGCCGGTCATTCCAGCCCCCACGCCATCCTTTGCTTGGGTGGTCCAGCTGTTTTTAGGCAGCTTGGTGAGGTCAAGAAATTAATCAGTGCGGGGAAAAAAAAGGAGGGGGGATTATTTTTGACCTGGATCACTTCCGTGACCTTATTTACCTACCAGGCCTGCAAATGGTTGAACTAGCCCAGTTGAGAGGGCAATAGTAAAGCAGAAATGTGATTAGAAGAAGAGAAAGGATTAGAACATGATTATGCCTAAGAGTGATAGTCCATTTTCACTGATTGTAGGTTAAATAAAGAGCTTTGAGATTGGCTTCTTGACCAGAGGTTTATGTTATACTGGCTCATGTAAGCTATAGAAGCAGCTCTGTCACATCCAAACACCAAATTCTCTTTACAGATTAAACTGTTTTTATCAGCCTTGTTAATTGCAATGCTGAGGGACAGGGCTATGGTCACCTTGCATTCTCCAGTTCTCACTGTGTTAGGACAAATTCAACCTTATGAGCTTTTGTAGAGGTGTATGTTCTTGCCACACTGTTCCTTCAAATATTATAAATTAACTAGAGTTCTGTGATAACTATGGTTTTATTATTGGGAAGTTTTAGAACTAAAACTTAGCTTGAATTCTCCCTTTAAAAAAAAGAAGATAGAAGAACAAGTATAACTACTGAAAGCTCAAGCAGGGGCTTTCTGTCTTTTCTTTTGCAGTTTACCATTGGGGCCCAGATAGCAATGGATCTGGCAAGCCACTTACCAGTCTGCTCCAGAAAGGCACAACTCTTTAATTGCATGCTGAAATGCCAGGTACATTAAAATGCATGTCTCCTCCCAGCAGTATATTGCTGGGAAAGATGTGGTGCAATCTGTGTGTGTGAGAAGGTTTTTCATTTTTGGTGGACTTTTTTGGTATTTTTTTTCTTTTCTCTGTTGTCTGTTTGGGGTTTTTTTCTTTTTCTTCAGGTAATATATTACATTTTTGAGGCAACACTGCAATAAGAGAAGATTTACTTGTTGATATCAGATGAACTTCCAGGGTTTCTGCTTTGTCAAGCCTTGAGTTATGAAAGTAAAATATAAAGGTGGGTCAATGAGTTTGTATCCCAGGGAATGTCTTCCTGAACTCACGTTAGGCTAAGTGTTCTTCTCTAGACTGCAGAGGAGAAAAACAGATTCTGCTGGCCTCTGTAGTTACAAATCAGAATGCCTGTTGTAGTTTCATCCTAAAATACCCTACACAATGCCCAAGACCACCTGGCATGTTGTACTAGCATCATAGCTAAAGAGCTAAAATCTTGGTTTAAAAATCTCAGCTTTTCTTAACAAGGGTGTGGCCAGACACTGCTGACTAGATTTATTTATTTTTCAAATGAGGAATGTACTTGCAGTTTCTGGAATGGTGGTAACAGTAACAGAACTAACTTCGTAAGGGTGAGTTGCTTTCCACCATTCATTGCTGGAAAAATAATTGCTCTTTGTTGCAAACTCCACTGAGACCAGAGAAGTTTCTCTGATACAGATAATACTGGATTTGAGCTCACTGATGCTGACACGGATGCTCTATTGCTTTCCAAGCCTGGTGTTGTATACTACAAAAGGGTTTACAAGTTTTTGCCATAAATAGGTAGATGGTTGGAGAGTAAATGCATGTTGAGATTTTTCTTGTTGATTTTCCCCAAATGGCTGTTCTTTTGCTATCTGAGAAGGATCTGCAGATACTTATGGTGTTTGGGCCCCAAACTCTCCCATAATTATCAAATATCTGCAGTTGTGTAAAAAGAGAATGTGTGGTGAATCTTTCCCCAGTCCAGTGTCTGTTGTGAGGCAATGTTGTAAAGGTTGGGCCATAGAGAAGGGATTCTACTTTCTAAGACTGCTTTGCTAAGGTGAATTGGTTTGCCTAGTGGCAATAATCCTGTGGTGGGAAGAGGCCTCACACAGGAACATTCAGGGAAAGACAGCTCAGTTTATCTGGCTTTACTCTGACCATCTTTCGCTGAGCTGAGAAATTGGCATCTGTATTTTTTGCTTTCAGAGCCAGCATCTGCTGCCAGGAACTGCTGCCTCGCTGGGTAGGGCTTTCTGATGAGTGGCAAACTGAAGGAGCACAGAGGAGTTGTTAATTACTGCAGATAGGCAAATCAGCTTCTTAAGGACCACCTGTGGCCTGAGCACACTAGGGAAATCATGCCTGGTCAGGAAGTATTTTACTATGATTTTGTTCACATGCCTAGATAGGGTCAAACTTTTCAGGCTTTTTTGACACACTAACACATATATCTGATTCATCTCTTGGGGACTCTGGGGAACCTTTTCTTTGAAATATGAGCAGAAAACTAGTTTTCTATACTCCAGTATCTGCTGGACGATAGACCTATTCACTGTTGTTTTAGCACTCTATTAAATTTTTCAGTTTTCCAGTTGTTGAGAGAGTCAAAGAGAACAGGCTCGATGTGAATGCTGCAGTGTGGTATGGCATTCTCATATTGTCATACAGTGGCTTTTGCTAAAAGTCTGGGCTGATGGTCACAGCCTGTGTAAGAAATCTCCCAGCAAACCCATGGCCCAGGTCAGTTAACCTCCTCATCGGCACGCTCAGTGCACCGCTGCTCCCCCGCTCCAGGCCCTTCTTACTGCTCCTCTTGCCTTGCACCATTCACCAGTTCAGGGCAGGTAGGCAGGACTTCAGCCTTGCTCTAGGGCCCTGCCCGTGTTTAGGGAAGGTTCTTGGATTTGCACAAACAGGAACACCAAGTGATGTTTTTTTTGGGGAAAGGTACCTCTAGTTTAGTCATGTGAACTATGTTCACCTCCAGCTAATACTGATGTGAATGATCTGCAGAGTACTAAGCAAAGAGTAGAGAAGATTGAAGGGTATGAACAGAAATGGCTGGAGTTCTTTATGCTTGGTGAAGACGTCATTTGCTCAAGTTTTTCAGAGTATTGGGTGATGGTAATTTTTGTCAGTCATGAAAAGAAAGTTTTAGTTTTTTAGAAGTAGGTATGTTTTTCAACAAATATAATGGTAAAGTACATTTGCTGTGGAAGAAAAAATATGATAGCTGAGATCACACTGAATCCAGTCCTTTGAAGTACAATTGCCATGAGGTGTGCGCCTTACAAGTCAGATTATTTAATATTTTCCCATAACTGTCCAGTGGTGATTTTTGTGAATTATCCTTTGTAGAGTACACTTCTGATTCAAAAGTATGTCCATATTTTTAGCATTTCCATTAAGCTTTATCCGGTTCTGAGCATTGGCTCTGGACAAAGCACGTAAGAAATAAATTTGGAAAGAATTGCCCACTGTTCCACACACGCCAGGGGTGTGTGCCCTTTATCATGACTGGTGCTGCCAATGCAGAAGTTGGTTGGTGACTAGCCCCATGTTACTAATTGTTGTGTAAATAGTAACTACAAATAGAACTTGAACATCTAGTAGTTCCTAACAATAATTAAGAGTAAGCTGGGCTTTTATGACTGTAAATATGAAAATTGTGCTGAAGATCCTCTTTTCTTCCAGAATTCTTTGTGCATGCGCGCGCGCGCGTGTGTGTGTGTATGAGTACTTAGCCTGTGTAAGTAGGAGAGGAAATTACTTGGTGAGATCTAATCTTATACTCTTGGTGTAAATATTCTTGTACTCTCACTTCCTTCATTGTTTTGCTAACAGCTGCCATCCTCTGAAAAGGGAGCACTGGAGCATGAAGGGAGATGGGAGGAGGGGGAATCTCCCATGCTGTGTGCAAATGTACCATGATTGTTTGCAATTATTTTTTGTTCGGTTCTGAGTGCAAATCTTAAAACTCTTCACATCTGTTTTGGGCATTTTCATCCAAGGATGTGACAAAACTTTAATGAATAGCTTCTTTTACAGTTAAGTTTTTAATTGAGGGGAAACTGATAAGCTCTTAAAGTAACTGGCTAGTTCAGTGACTCCGGTTTGGGTGACTGGGTTAAGGTACTTGTGAGGCATTTTCATAGGAGTTATGTCTCTTCCAAGCCTGATTGTGTTGGGCATTTCAGGAGTCTGTATCTCAGATGGCTAGCTCAGAGTCACTGCCATGGACAGGAACACCTTCCACTAGACCAAGTTGCTCAAAGCCCATCCAACCTGGCTTTGAACACTTCCAGAGAGGGGACATCCACAGCTTCTCTGGACAACCTATTCCACTATCTCACCACCCTCACAGTGAAGAACTTCTTCCTTACATCTAATCTAAATCTACCCTCTTTCAGTTTAAAGCTATTACCCCTTGTCTTGTCACTACATGCCCTGTTAAAAAGTCCCCCTCCAGCTTTCTTGTAGGACCCCTTGGGTGAAAAATGTTTGATGGCAAAAAATGTAGTCATATCTCAAGTACTATTTGACAGATCGGAGTGTGGAATATGGCTCCGTGCATTAAATATAAATGAGCTTTTTTGCTTTCTTTTTTTTTTTTGATCTTTGTTTCAGAAGATTGAATGAAAAAGGTAATCGGTTTAGCTAACTGGTCACCCTGAGGAATCTTCATTATTCTTCACATAAACACACAGTCTACTTCCCTTTTATTGCCTCTCATCTTCTTTTAAAGGCTAATGGTAGTTCTTCTGACCAGTTAATTTAGGAGTAGTGGTGAGGTTTTGTTTAATTGTGTGCCTAGAAATCTCATGTCCTGAGATGTCTAATCTGTCTGTCACACTCCTTGCTCATTTGATTGTTCTTCGTCAACACCTTGTAGCTCCTACTGAGATTTTTGACACATGGAACTTGATCTTTTGCACAGAAAACTTAGTTAACATTTTGCTAGAGGCTGGCAGCAAGGACAACAACAAAAATGATCTCAAATCAACAACTTTTACTAGATGTTGGACAGGAAGCAACACCCATGCTGTGCATTTACCGACCAGCCCTCGGACCAGGCACACAGCCATTCCCAATCCCTCAGCAATCAATTCTGTTAGAGACAGCAACTGTGAGTGGGAGCCCGAGTGCGTGTCTCTGGTGTGGGTCTCTCCCTTTGTGTATGGACAGTGCTGATGTTCAGATAATTCCTCTCCTTTTGACGCTGACCTCTTGGAATGATGGCTGTTCAGAATATGAACTTCCCAAAATGTAAAAGTTCATCGCCCATGTTTCAGCCTCAATCTTTTCTAGGGGAAAGAGTAATTTCTTAGAATAATCAGTGGGATTTGCACGTTGACCTGCAGACCTCTGCTCTGTGCACTCTGAAGTGCCTGTTTTGATAGGTGAGGTGGTGAAGACTCCTTGGTGAGTCCTTATTTAGATTTCTATTTATTTAATTTATCTTCATTGTGGTGCTCCTGTCTGTGGGTACTTTGTACTTTTAAAAAACGAAGCAAACATGCCTTGTTAGCTACAGTAGATAAAGCAACTGTGTAAATATACAGTGGCCACAGTTTTGAGGCCCTTTGTTGGATCAGTAGCTCTTATGAATGCTTCCCATGTTCCTCAGCAACCAGCCCTGGCATGGGAGGTATGCCTTTTGGTCTACCTTTGGGACCACCTCTGCCTTTTGGCCACAGGTGGAGGAGTAGAGGTTTCTGCTCTTGTTCATGTGCTCTTGTTCATGTGTGTTGTGGAGTGTTTGTTTTTTGTTGTTGGGGTTTTTTTTCTTTTTTTTGGTTTGGTTTTTTTTTTTTTTTTAAATTTCTCAGATATAAAGATTTCTCTTGGATAGGCTATTGGTGGCTGATCCTTGTATATCAACTGGATAGTAGGGAAGCACATGATCAACTCTGCTAGTTCAGATGTGTATGGGATGGTCAGAGCTGGTTCCTCACTGTAGCTGTAGGCTGAGGTGTAGGTCCTTGCCAGTTCTGTAGTTTTGCTTCTCAGACTTGTATTTTTGTTGCAGAGCAAAGGTCTAGCAGTGACAGGAGCCCTGGGAGTAGGCTCTGCTGAGCCACAAACACAACAAGCCCTTTTCTTGAATTAAAATCAATGTTTATGACATCAAGTAGATTTCTTAGATGATTAATTGGGGTGTGACCACAATGTTCCTACAAACTTCCCTGATAGCGTACTGATGCTGTACCTCCGTCCAGGTCAGCCAGTCAGTGGCATAAATGGCAGCAGATCAGTGTGTCCCTCGCTTTGTCCTGCCCTGAGTCAGAGGGAGATGTTAAGAGAGGCACTGGTTTTGCTGTGTACGAAACAGGGTACCACCTTATTGCTTGCTGGCTCCTGGGGCCAAGCTGCAGTGGGCTGCACTGCAGGCTCCAGCACAGAGGGCAGCTGCTGAGGGCCTGTGGGACAGCAGAAACTTCTTGATGTTCGAGCTCTTTGGAGCAGCTAGTCTTGCGTGGTGCTTTCAGATTGCAGTCTGGTGCCTTTTCATCTCCTCCCCGAGGAATGTATAAGTGCACCACAGTCACACACATGATAATGTGTTGGTTACCCATGTTTGCAAGAGCTGCAAATTTTTTGTTGTTGTTTCTTGTATAAATACTAACAGATGTAACCAGTGAACACCATGAAAGATCAGCATGAAGAAGGGAGCATTTGCATTTAAAACCCACCTAAATATATCAATGCAAATAAACATTTTAACAAGAGGCAGTCCATAAATAGTGTTGGGAGAGTGGTCTGTCCTTTAGAGACTCTGCTTTTTTATTCCCTCTTTTGTTCTCTGACAGATGCCAACTGTACAAAATGAGGATTTTAGTGCTGGTTTGTGAAGCTATTGTGTATGACTGCATCTTTAACAGGTTCTTTTTCATTTTCCCAGTGCCAGCCTTTAGAGGAAAGCCTTGTTCTATCACCTTCACTTTAGTATAATGTTCTTTAGAGTTTAATGGTGATGAAACAGGGAGGAGAAAAGAGGAGTTACACAATTGCTTAACTTTTTGTGGAACAGCAGTTACAAAGCATGTGACTTAGTTACCTGTACATAAGAGTGAGGGACCATTTTTATGCTTAAAGTTATCTAGGACATACACAGGCTGCAGATGCAACAACCTGCAGTAGACCTGAACCCTTCTACAGAGGCCACTGGATCCTGCTGTGTCCCAAATGGCACTAGACATCTGGGCTGTTGGGAAAAAAGTTTTTGGGAAAAGTTCTTTCAACATCTTGGGCACCCATGGGCAAGGCATCCTTTTAACCTTCATACTGATTTGCTAGTTTCCCCCTTAATCCTTACCCACAAGCTTTCAACCTGCTCCTCATTGTCCCACAGGGAGAGTTCAATACATTCCAACTGCTCTGTCACAGAGAGAGCAACTCCACCACCTCTCCTTGTCAATCTGTCCTTCCAAGAAAGGACATAGCCATCCATGACATTGTTCCAGTCATGAGAGCTGTCCCACCATGTCTCAGTGATTGCAATGAGATCATGGTCCTGAGATCGCACACAGATCTCCAGTTCATCCTGTTTGTTCCCCATGCTGTGTGCATTTGTGTACAGGTATTTTAGTGAGTTTCCAACTCCCTTGTGATTGTGTTGCTTCTTTTTACCTAAGTGGTCTTCTGCTGCCATTTAATAAATTCCAGTAAGAGCTGACATATTTGAGATAGAGGAGAAAAAACACCCCTTAACATTTAGGGCTTCCAAAGAGACTTCTACATAGGCTTTTCATTTTGAGTAGATGCGATAGGAGACATTGAGACTACCATTAACCCGTGAGGTAGTAGGAAAGATGATGCAATTATCTGTGTCCATTTTCCTACAATTTCAGTGTATTACTGGCCTGTAAAATGTCCCCACCTATGGTTGTATAACAGACAAGAAAAAGAGCTCTAGTGGGTGAGTGTTGCTTCACAGTTTTTCGTGTCCATCCGTCCTGTCCCCCCCCCCATTAAATTCAGCATACTGAAATTAGTAATTTCTTGGATTATTCACTGAGATGTACTTTCTTTGTGTTTTAAATTATTGTCTAGAAACATAGTTTGTACTAAGCTACTGGTGCCAAGACCAGCTTTGAAAGACGGTAGTAACATCAGTCTCTGCTCCGTTTGTTGTGTCTTGTCCTGCTGCAATTTGAGGAGCCCAGGGGGAGGAACAGATGGAGGACCATCTTTTCTACAGAAGCGTGGGTGAAGAAACAGTTGCCTCTGTGAGCAGCTACATTTCTTGGTCACTTCCTGAGCAAAAGCTGCCAGTCCCTGTCATACCTGTGAGGAGCAAGCAGAGCCCTTTGTAAGGTACCAGCTCCCCTGTGCAAAGGTAGAGGAGAGTGGATGGACCGCCCAGCCTCTCCAGCCATGCATTGCTTCTCACTCCTGTCCCCTCTTCCAGGAAACCAAGGCTGCCTCTGTTTATCTGCACCCTCCTCACACAGTGAAAAAGCCCTGGGCTTCAGTTTCCACTTCAAAGGCAGCGTTGGCTGCTTTGCTGGAGATGGAGCCTGATAATTTTGGTTGTGAGTGGCTGGTATGTTCCTATGGCTGGAATTACTGGTGGTTGGAGGCGCTTCACAGGCAGCCTTGCTGAGTGATGTCATCTGCATGTAGTGAGGGCAGAAGGCTGGGAAAAATGTTTCCTTGCAGAGCTCTGCCCTTGTGGCCAGACCACCTCTAAGACATCCCGTGCCAGTCATTTCTGGGCTTCGCAGATGCTCTTTGATAAACTGCCAGCTGCTGTCAACTGTGATGGTGGCTTTTGTGCTGTGTCTACTAGAAATTGAAATTGGGGAGACCTGTGGGATTTGGTTCTATAAGAAAGGAAGAAATGTGTATGTTGCATTACTGCTGTGTGCCACTGCAAAGCCTAATACCTTGTGTATGTCTTTCAAGAGAAACCATTTGGCCCAGTGGTATGTGCAACCATATTTTTAGATTTACAGTGAGGTAGCATTGGAAGAAACCGACAACTTGGGATTTGGGTTTTGGGTGTTGTATGCAGTGGCTTGTGCAATAGTACAGCTACTCAGAGGATCTCTTGAAGCATAACTGTGCTTGCTCATTCAGTGGTTGGAGTGCAGGAAGTTTGTGTTGGTGTGTGTGGTGTGGTGTGTGGGTTTTTTTTCTCTTTTTTTCTTTAAAGGTTTCAGTAAAGTAATAGATAGGTCATAGGAAATGATGCAGCTTCTAGCTAATCCCTAGGTCTGTCCTCTCTTTCTTCTAAACTGCAGCATTTACTTGAAAAAGTTATGCAACTATACAATTCTAAATTTATATCTTAAATTTTGGAATCAGAACTTCCCTACCTTATTTTGAACCTTTGAGAAAAGTGATCTAGATTTTTAATTACACTTTCCAGCCACATAAATTGCAGAGATAATTGTATACGTCAGCATTGTCTGACCTACTTCTGCTGCTGTGCCTTTCATCTGTGGGTCTCCGAGAGCCTTACAAAGAAAATCCCTTCATAGTAGAAAATGGAAAACTTGGGGCACAGAGAAGAAAAGCAAATATCCACCCTGACAGCGACTGAACCCTAAGGTGAAGCAAGGTCTCCTGAGTCACAGCAGACTAAGTGGCACTTATTCTTTGTACAAGTGCCCACTTACATACCCTTGTGCTATGTGCTGTGTAATTGCTTGCCCAGCTTTTTCTAGGATATTTGTCTTACATGTCTTCTAACCGAATGAATATCCTTCTAAGGGCATTATTCAAACTGAATAATTTCCTTCCAAGCCTCTCAGATTTCATTATTGTTTGTGGTTTGTTGCATGTAAGTTAGGTGTGTATTATCTGTTGGGTTTTATATTTGTTTTGATGCATTTGGCACCTCCTGTTTCCTCTAGAGTTGGCAGTAGGATAGTGGGAGAGCCAAGAAGAGTTGCACTGAATTCAATTTTATGATGCGCTTTTTCAGAAAGAGGCTGGTGAAATAGTGGTTTCACTGACATACAGATACATGACGTAGGTAAATAATCTCACATATGGTTAGCCAAAGCTTTGCTTGTCTGAGAGGAGAGTGGTTTTTAGCTGCAGCACTGTTTTGCAGTGTGTAAGCTGATCTTTTCTGAAATTGAAATCAAAAGAGGACTTTCTGATAGGGATCAGTGGCAGTTGCACATTGCTCTGAAATGTATCTGTTTTCATCCTGATGAAAGATGTTTATCTGCTTCCAGAATCAAATCTTTCTGTTTATCTACAGAGCTTGAGTATCAACAGTACTATCTCCCACTACTACACATCCCATCACTTGCTCATTGGGGACAGCGTGCAAGGTCAGAGGTGCTTTAACACTCCTGACCCAATTTTTCCTTTGGCTTTCTCTGACTTTGCTTGTCACTGACAGTCCACGCCAAGAGCAGTTATGGTTATTACCAGTCTCTTTCCTACAGAGGCAAATATGTGGTGGCTTTGTATTTGCTGTGTTCCAAGATTTCAGCACAAAAAAATTAAGTAGCATACACAAAGAGATTTCGTGGCTGAATGACGTTGCTTTCCTTCTGTTCATTGATAGCCAGCTGTCACTTTGCAAAGCCCTAGTGTTGTGTTCGGAACAAGTGCTTTCAGATCAAGAGCAGGAATGCAAATGCTGTCCCCTGTCCTAGGGGCTGAGCTTCCCCCTTATTTCTCTACCACTTGACGTAATTCACAGTCAAACATCCTTCGTGCTCACACAGTTTGAAGCACCCACAGTCAGTGTGGCCACATGTGACCATTGGGATGTGCGTCTTCTATGGTCCAAGGATGTAGTAGCTTGTGCTTCATCAAGAGCTGACACCAGTACAATTTATGGACTAATTGCCATTGAATTAAATGAACCATTAACATTGTTGGAACTCATTTGCACTTGTGTGTTGACTGCTTGGTCAAAATAAGAGGTGCTGTTCACTGTCATAAGGTAGCAGGAATATTAGCAGTGGTGGCATGGGGTGGGAGGAGGACAAAGACCAACAGGGTGTCCTGTGTTCAGGATGTTGCTGGTATCTGACTTAGCTTTGGCAGTGTCCTACTCTCTTATGGAGAGCAAATCCTGGCAGCCCATGTAATTTTTTTTAAGGAAACATTCTCTTAGCTGGTAAGTGGACAAAGTTAGCTGAGAAGCTTAGGGTTAGCTGTGACTGTGTTGGTGTGGAACTCACAGGCTGTACAGTTGCTTTGTAAAAATGGCACAAAGTGTAAGCTTGTATGATACCATGTTATGAGTGGTGCTGTCCTTACTTTTGCCAAGTTAATTTTGGCAGCTTAAGAAAACAATCTAAGTTCAGCTGTTGCATGCTACCCTGCAGTAAGGCTTCTCACGTGTGAAATTATTTTATTTTGACAGATCCTTTGAATTTGGAGCTGTGCTTTTTTTATCTGTTTTGTACAAAGTAAAGACAAAGCAGCACTCTCTCTGTTGAAGCAAATGGGTTTGGGTCATTCATTTTTTGAGTTTAACATTCTTGGTTTTCTTCGGCCAAGAATAAAAGTAACTCTGAAGAATGGAGACAGATTCCATTTCTGAGATGTTTCAAAGTGAGCTAAGCAAGGAAGTCTGTGGGTAGCCAGTGATAGAGTCTAAGGCATGGCCTTAGGTGTGTGAAACCTAGAAACCCTCAAGAGCCTTAAAGGTCAAAGCAGCCTGCTAAAATCAGCAGGATAGATTTCTGGAAGCTGCGGCAAAGCTGCCAGAAATGTACTGACATGCTGGTCAAACTTAGCAGCTGATCGGGTCCTCTCTGTTGTCATGCAATTACAACACTTCTGATTTTTCAGGTTTGGTTGTTTGCAAGGGCTGTCTCTCCCCGTGGGAGGTGTTTAGCTGCAGATGTTTGTGAGGTTACAGTAGCACTCTCAGTATATGCACTGACATTGTGCTTGCTGGAATAACCCTTGCTGAGGGCCCAGCGACCACACAGCTTGCTCCACACAAGGTCAGGCTTTATCTTATTTGCACGGCTGCCCAAAGATCAGGCTCCTTTTCACACCAAACCTGAAATCAGAGGCTTGCGCTCTGCGGATTTTTCTCTGCTTTCTCAGGGACTCAGGAGCAGAAAATCCAGTTGCTGACGTCTTTCAGCTTCTGCTGAAGCAATTAGGGAGTGCTAGCTGCAGGGTTCAGCTCTGCCCTCACTGGTCCTGGAAGGCCGTGTGAGGGAGGAAGCTCTTCGATTCAAAGTGGTTTCATAATCTTTGTTGGGAAGGCAGAGCACGTCACTGCAGAGAAACGTCTTCAAAAGCCACGCATCATAACACTGATATGAAGCAGTAAATACCGTCTCCCTCTGCCCCTGGATGCTTTATTGGTGTGAGGAGCAGATACTTCTGGAATGTGCTTTTGTGGGTGTGTAAAACATACAGGACTTCTCCCTGAAGGGGGACTTGCCTTGCTTGCTGAGCACTGGACCAAGTTGTCTGCATGGCACTGGGGCTGTCTCCACTGGGATGTGTGGCGGTACCTGGTGGACAGGGAGCTCGCTGGTGCTGGAGCTTGCTGAAAAAGTCAAAGGCTGAATGCATCGAGCCAGCTGCTCTTAACACCCTGAAGGAGGCATGAGGTGTTTCTCGTCCCAAGACATTGTCAGCCATACAGACTTCATCTGATACAAAGTTGATAATGGAAAAAAATCTGCCTTGCCCTCAGCTGTAGATGGATTACTGATATATATTGAAATTATCTGACTTTTTTTTTTCCTTCAACATAAGTATATTGTGAAACATGATTCTTTTTGTGTTAATGTATTCTTTACTTGAGCTTTTTGTTTTGCAGTTCAGTGTCTCCTAAACAAAATATATGAGTCATCAGCTCACTGTCCAAAAATCAACATTGTGCTACCTACTGGTATTGCTTTTGTGGGACACTGCACAAAAAGTTGAGGAGTATCATGAATGAGAGTTAGTCAATCAAACTGGTAATGAAAAAAATACTACTCCTAAGAATGATTGGTATCACTTGTAAAAAAATAATTTTTCCCTCATGTTGGAAAAAAAAAAGGCAATAGATGTCAGAATTAAGGAAAAAAGCGCTTTTATTTAATAAAAATAAAGCTACTGTTTAAGTGTTAGTTTTAAATGGGAAGCAAAGCATGAAACCACAGGCCATTTGTGTGTGTGGTGTTGCAAAAGACACAAAAGTGACTGCCAAGCACAGCAAACCCCAACTGAAAAAGTGAACATTCAGAAAGACAGTCCAAAATGTACAGCAAAACCTGACAAGTATGCTCTGCTTTTATTGCTATTCTTTTTAAGCATGTAGAGAGTGGATGTTAAACTCCCCTCGTGTGTATTTAAGGTCACTATCTCAAGCTCACACCCTTGTGTACAGGCACAGTCTGGTTAGAAATGGAAGTGTTTGCTGGAATACAGAGCCCAGATTCTGACTGGGTGTTGCTAAAATTGCCCTTGCTGATTTTTAAGCAGTTGTTCATCTGCACAAATTAAGTTCTGTTGTTACTTGTCTTTTGACATTGTAGACATCAAACTTCAAAAGCCTGCTTGACTGTCAGATAAATTATCACTGTCCTTTTATTTCTATTAGTCCCTGAAATGAAAGAGAGTTACTGGTTTTGAGCTGAAAGGAATAAATCTTGATCATGTTGGAATACGACTGGAATGAGAAATCTCATTTGCTCTTTGAGAATAATGTATAAAGAAGTCGAGTGGAGCAGGAAAGATGACTTAGGTTTTCTGTTTTGCAGAATTGAAATAATTAGCTCATAATTGAAATGGAAGCCTGATTCTGCAGACACGTAATTTGATATTTAGCATAATACAAACACACTGTTTTAACAGAAGAGGATTAAAACATCTAGCAAGAGACTGTTTTCCACTCTGCTCCTTGTCAGCATATGGTGGTTTTACTCTTCAGTTTTCTGTGAATACGAGTTATGCATGAGTTATGAGGTGCAGTGTTGTAAGATGGGAGCACAAAAGACCTGCCTTTACATTGGCTAGATCAGTGGTTTCAGTTTTCCAGGGTTGCTCTGTTTAGGAATTCAAGGCTTATGTTTGAACAGTGGATGTGGAAAGTTGTCCTAGATTACCATCTTCTCATAGTAGCGATATTGTTGTGTGGTTTTGATGAGTTTTTCCCAACATCTAAGAAGACATAATTTCTGATCAGTTTCACAGGACTTGCACATTTATTGTTCCATTTGGTAGAGATTCATGTTGATAGAAAAAACAACCAAACTACAACAAACCAACACAGCGATATTTTTGATTGAGGGGTTTGTGCTTTTTTCCATCTCTGCTTTTATAATTTCTGGTGGGTTGTGTTAAATTCATCTCTAAATATTATTTCAGGTAAACATAGTGAAAAAAGAGACTTGTAAAAACTAACAGGTTTACTTGGTAAAGTTTTGTATTTTGTGAACTGCAGACTCTTGGTGAGAGCATCAGAGTGACTGTGTGTCCTCAGCTATGACTGCCAGTAGCTTTTGTTCTGTGGTGCATTGTACAGCACTAATTAATATTTTAAAATAAAGCCGTAACATCCCTTCCCTCCCAAATATAATAAACCTCTGAAATATTTAATAAGGTATTAATAAGAATTTTTTAAAGTATAGAGTTCTTCAGCCTGGCGTTGGTTTTGTCTTGGTCACTTCAATAAATCTGGGCTCTGGGGAGAGGACAGATCTCCTGCCCTCTGACACTGGGAGAGATGATTGCTGCTGCTGCTGCTCCTGTTTGCCAGTTCTGTAAACTCCAGCTTAAATTCTACTAAAACCCACTTGATCTCAAAACTTTGAGACCCTGCATTCTGTAAGATTTTTTTCTGTTTGGATCAAAAAGAGGAATGTGTTACCTGGATTGTGTTGGATGTTGGCATGAGCCTGGCCAGGTGAGCAAGTTAGGTTAGAAGTGCAGTGTGTACATCTAATTTTCTGTGATTCACTTGCATATGGCTATACTAGACTCACTTTACTTTTGTATTTATGTAACTCAGAGGAACATATTTTAGCCTCTTGAATTTTGTCTGTAGTCTGAATTCCCACCTTCCATGCTTTCCATTGTGGAGAGCATTAGACTTGGTTACAGCTCAAGACAGAAGTGTCAGCCTCTGATTAGTCACAGAGATCCTCACCTGAGTCATCTCATCTGGGCTCAGTCTCAGGCTTCTTAAAGCTGTGCTGATGGTTAAGCAGCTGATTTGTGTCTCCAAACAATGTCAATGCATATTAATTAATGTTACTAATTGATTACAATAGTTCATGAGATGACTAAGATTTCACACTTCAAATAGAATGGTGTAGAAACTGCTGGAGTCATCTCTGGGAATGGTCTGAACTTTCATCCAAGATTCCTGTAGAACTTTCATTTGAAAGGCATTTTAATTAGGTGTTGTGGAGAGCAATTGTGTAATGTAGACTATTAGGGAATAACAAAATTCCATAAAGCTTCAGGTGCTGTGGGTTTTCTTTTTTTTTTTCCCCATAGACCTTCAATGAACTGAATTGGGATATTCAAAGCAGTTTTGAAGGCTGTTAATAAGACCAACAAAGTAAAGGATTAGAATTTGTCCTGCAGTGACTTGTGATATGTATTATTTTGCACGTGTGTGTATGCCTGAAAGACTTTTTTTTTTTTTTTTCTTTTTTTTGGCAGTAAAAGTGTCATCTTCAGTTCTTCTCATCCAACTTTTTAATGGTCTGACATGGCTCTTGATGCTTTTGTGTCTGGTAAGGCGATGAAAGTTTTCATAATGTGCCTGCTCTGTCTATTTTTCGTGGCAGTGTTGAAAGCCTGAGATACTTAGTTCTCAGGAGGGACAATACAGTTGCCATTCTTCTTTGTCCTAGTATGATTTTTTTCCTGCCAGGAGAACAGAATGGGCACAACATTAGATGAGGACTGTAGTTTTTAATGCCTGAGAAGAAGCATTATGATTGTCTAGTCTGACGTCTTTAAAACCTCATCCAGTGGGTTTTACATTGACTTGTAATTTGCAGTTCACTAGCTTTTCATTCTGTTTGTTAAAGTGTGAAGGAATAGATGACGAGTTTAGGGGTTGAATCTCAGTTCTTTATTCATGTTCTGAATGTGGTTGCTTGCTTCCCTCAAAATGCATCTGCAGGATCTGAACTTCTAAATGAAGTTCACACAGTTTTTCTAATGACTGCTCAAGTTGCCTTTAGTTACTGAAGGACAGAGTTATGTCTCACTTTCTTCACATGAGAAAGCCACTAAAATAACCAATTTGGTGCTTCTTGATGCATCCTCTGTACTTGTAAGCACCAAGGCTTGTATTCATCCTGAAGACAGTGTTCTCCACGCAGTGTTGTTGAATCTTGTGTGCATCTGCAGCTGCATATTTAGAGACGGATGTAATACTTCCAGACTGACAATAGTGCATTTAATCTAATGCTAGATTACTGCCAGGATTACATGTGCGGGCTGTGTTTTAAGAAGTGCTGTTAGAATTCAGTGAGATCTACAGTACATCTGCTGCCATTAAGGCATTACTGCTGCACTGCTGCCTCTCTCAGGGGTCACAGCAGCAGGCTGGAACAGCGTGTTTCCCACTCCGCGTAATAATCTCCCCAGTGAATGATACACTGGAAAGTAACTGAAAATATTGATGAAAATATTATTAAGATGATGACTAGGTTTATCTTGCTTGCAACTGGGCATGTAGAAACAGTGTGCTTTGATGAGATAAAAAAGAACATGGGATGCAAGACAAGAATTTCAGAGGTGTGGTTTGTTTGGCACTAGCATTTGTTGCTGAGCTCGTAATGCTCTGATATGCACGAGATACACTTATAGGCAGCTGCACCTTTGAAAATATGATGCTCTTTCCTCATGCCTAATTCTTGCATCACAGGAGTGACTCTGAAGGTACAGCAAAGCCTTTGATCTGTACTCTGAGAGAGGTATTGGCAGAAAATTATTAGGATGGTCTGTGGAGGTGTCGGGATGTGGGTCAGACGGAAACTTTGTATCAGTACTTTGGATCTGAGCCTGTTTTCTTGTTTGTTTGTGTTTGGGTTTGTGCTGTGCAGTGGCAGTGTGGTACGGTGAGGTTGTGGTACTTGTGGATTTTAAGTATGTAGAGGAGGGCATGAATAGTTACTCTTTTTTTCCAGTTCCTGCCCTGGGTAAAGCTCATGCAAGCAGAAGTGGGCAAAACCCATTATGTCTATTCAGGTATGGAGTTCAAACATAGGTCTAATTTGGAAGCTGTTGTATTCTGCTAAAACCTAAATGCCATAGCTGGGAAGCAACTTGTGTTTGTTTGGAGTCCACATCATAACGCTCAGTGGTAGTTGCGGGTCCATGGTGGTTTGGATTCAGATTTAAATGTTAATGTTCTTTGGTAGCATTGGCCTTCTGGTAGATTTGTGTTGAAAATCTGTGACGACTAAACTTCAGGCAGACAGGTCATTGAAGACCATTCAGATTTCCTTGGTAGAAATTTTTTGGGCTAACAGTAGTAACTGGTTGTTGAGCCCAAAGCTCTGAAATGGTACACTCCTCTCTCATGCCTTTTCCTTCCCAAGTGCAAAACTCAGTTTACAAAGCTGTGTTTGTAATACTTAGGGTTTTATAGAAATGAGCTATTCCCTTTAGGGATAGAAAATAAATTAATAAAATAATCTTGACAGAGGCCAAGGATGCTGCTGCAGAATTACGCACAGGAAAGCTGACAGTGTAATTGAGCTTAAAACCAAAACAGCTGCCAAGGGTGGGAGTGAAACCTGCAGCCATTGTGCTGACACAATCTGAAGGCTGAGCTTGACTAAAAGGCTCGAATTATTTTAAAGCAGATTTTTATATGAAGCTGGAAGGGACTAGGGGAGCCAACCTAGTCTGGTATGCAAAGCTTCTTTGTTGGGAGGGTGTCTTTTCGCTAAACTTCTATCAAATGATACAGTATAAGCCATCTCTGTATTGATAGGTAGTGTGCTACATGATTTTTCTCTTTAAACAGTATAATTGTGGCCATCTTTGACTGATAATATAAGTAAGGCCAAATAAATAGGCAGAGGAAATCCAGAAAGACATCTGATTTTTCCCATGTCCTGGGAAGCCCTTGTGTTGCTTCTCACCATCAGATGTGCATCACTAGCTGCTGGCTGGGTAAGTAGCTGTGTTTTTTTCTTCCAAAGTGGCATCAGCTAGAGACACATCTTCATGGTCTATGTGTGGTGTGAGAACTTGCCTAGTCTCTTGATAACATTATCAGGGGGAGTATGTGCCTCTGTTTCTTTGTCCATGTGTCAGCTCTGTGTCAGAGGATACAGAATAAATAAGTGTCTCCTGTTGAGGGCTGAATCATCCAGTCAGAATATTAAATACTATTGGAGATCTGAGGTTGTTTAGTTTTCCCAAGACAGTATGAGAGATAAGAGTGGTGCACAATATATTGGGATCTGATGAAGCAGGCTTCTCTGGAAATGTGTGTCTTTGTAGCATTGCAGTCCCTGCGAGGGGCTATTGCAATTCCTTGGAATACTTATCCAGCCTTTTAGGAGCTACACAGATGAAAGGGTTTGCTGGTTTCACAGGGCCTGATGTTGTTTTAGGGTTGTTCTTTGTTCTGCTTTTCCAAGTGTGTCTGAGATAACAATAGCAGGTGTCAGAGGCAGGTGTCCACGATTCACTCTAGGCACTCTTAGCCATCTTGAAAAATAACTTTCTAGGCTAACAAATGTTGTATTGAAACAAAGTTTGCTAGTTGGGTATGCCACTTTCATACCACTTTGTGACCACAATGCCTTTATGATTTTAGCTAAGTATTTATTAACCAAATAAAAAGCATCATTTTACTTCATTTTGTCCTTTTATATAATAAAGGAACTTATTAAGGTAATTTAGGTTCTAACTGGTGCTTTGTAGCTTCTCCATTATGCATTTGCCAGTCAACTGACACTTTTCTCAAATATTTACTCTGATATTTCACTGCAGTTGCTCTCTGTCTCCATTCCCTCACCCTCTCTCTTCCATGGAAGTATCAGACATATTTCATTTACCTTCTATTTAAATAACAGCACTCCCTTCCAGTACAAACAGTCAGTCATTCATTAAACAATGAGGAAGACCAGCAGTGTAGAGGAGGTTATGGGTGAGGCCAGGAGTGGGCAAGCACAGTTTTACAGAAGACTTCCTGCTGAAGAGAAAAAGGACACTTTCCATTGCTGTCAGCATATCACTTGGTAACACTGAGACACAACATCAAGAGGAAATCACTGCTGCAGACATGAGAGCTGGATCTCACTTAAAATTACATAGAACCATTCAGGTTACTGTTGAGTAAGGCATATGAAACAAAACACTGGCACTTGAACTGGTTTCCCATCTCCTTCTGTAGCAGAAGGTGATTCCAAGTGGCTGTGACTCATCCTCAGGAGGTCACTGCGGGTTTTTTAGCCTAATAACAGTGAGAGTTTAGTGAGTCTATCATTAACAGAATATCTACAGCTTTTTTGAAGGCTCTGCTATGTGTTCTTTCTCTTATCTAATGAACAGCAGAGACCTATATTAATATTTTGCTGGGGGTTCAAGACCTGCTTGTCTTTTCTCCAAGAAAGTTCAGAATAGAGCATTCCCTGTTGGGAATTCAGAACTGTAGGTCGGTTACTGCGCTCACTGTCCTGTACTTGTTTTATCAGATTGAAATTGGATGTGGTGTCCTGGGAACTGCAGGATTAAAAGTGCATTAAAAAGAAAAGGAAAAAAAAAAAAAAACCAAAAAACCAACACTATTTCACCAGGGTTTAAGGTTTTTGTGGCTCTACAGGTAAAATACATAGACATGCTAGGTAGTGTTGGAGAATGCTTGTTTGAAAAAAATCCTTAATTTGCAACTACTTAATTTCTAGATCTTGTAAATAAATTGTAGTAAGAAATGAGCTGGTATGTGCATTAAGAAGGTGGTGACAACTCTTGGGATTGCAGAGTCCCTGAGTCAAATGCTCAGTTTCTGATGGGACATGGGATCCTGCTCAGCTTCTTAGCAATTCAGTAATTTATCCTTGGATCACCTTTCGAGTGAGACTTCATATGCACGAGTGGCAGAGGTGAATGTATTGCTACCCTGGCTGCTGCCTTCAGCCTTTTTGGGCTGTAAAACCTTAACTTTTTCCATGGGAGGTGCAGATCCTTGCACAGAAGGTATAACCCTACTGATAAGAAATATGGTTTCCTTCTTACCTTTTGTTGACCTACTAATGAATGACAGACCTTTGAAGATCTGTAAACCAGAGGTAAAAACCACTGGAAGTGCAAGGACAATGGACAATCAGAACATGCCACTGCAATTACCTGGACCAGTTTTGAAAACCACAACCCATCAGAGATCTTGTTTGTAGTACATGTCAGTTTGGCTCATTTTCCAGTTAACAGACTCATTATTTTCTAGGTATCAACTTTGCATTTGAAATTGGCTCATGTACCATCATTTCCAGCTCCCAGGACTGCCCCTGATTAAAGTAGTCGCTATAGGGTGATATTTCTGTACAGAATACATTGTGTCTGGATTGGTCTGAAATCTTTTATCCTCTCTCCAGTTTATCAGCATTTGATACTTTTCATGGTGTGTAACATGGCTGATTTATTGAAAGAGAATTGAAAGTAGCAGCCATGGCTCAAAGAATGGTTTGTAGATGTGATTTTGTTTTCTGTCACATCTTGGTTGCTATGGTGACTTAGTAAAGGTCTGTTTAGGAGTCATTAGATGTTTCAAATTCTGGTCAAGAGTTAGGGATTTTCCAGTATTCCTCCAATGGTTATTTTATGTAAGGTGTGTGTGTGTGTAGCCCTCTGCAGTAAGTCCCTGCTACTCTCATTACTTACTGCTGCTTCCATCAGAAGGTGTGTACCTGCTGGGTTTTGGCTGGTGATGTCCCTTTCTTCCTGAAGTAATTTCAAGGAAGGCAGATAAAGAACCTACCTGTCTTATCCAGGTTATTGAGGGTGTTCTTCCCAGAAGTGATGTCATGGAGTGCAGTGATACATGCAAAGGGATGGAAAGCATGAGTCCTGCTGAGGAATGGTGCTTCCTATGAATTGGTTCTGCTGTTTTGAAGGTGGAGGAGGGTGCATTTGTATCTGCTCCACATGTTGGAGTCAGGAAGTCTGAGCTCTTTTCCCACATCTCTCAGGTTTCTAATGTCACCTAAAGCATGATCAAGAGGATAATACAGTTACAGTCTTAACTGAGATTTTATTCTTCTAGGTTGGTAAGTGAGGGATAGTAATTCTCTTCAAATTCCCTATGTTCCTTGGGAGGGGTTGAAGGCAGCAGTGCATGCCTGGAGAACGGGTGCTCCCTGGCAGGTGACTCGGGGCAGTACCCGACAGTCTCGCTGTGCCTGGCAGGTTGTGTCAAACAGCTCCCTGCCCTTGCTGCTCCTGGTCACTGGCCTAGGAACTGTGGCCCATGGGCAGTCACCTGGCACATTTGGCCACCATCTTGGTGGCAAATTGTGGTCAGCCTCAAAGCTCTGTGGTGGGACAGGCACACCCTGCAGCATGCTCTCATCCCTGTTAGCAGAGGTTTGAAAGCCAAGACAAGGTATTAAAATTATGACCTCAAAGTGGAGCTTTTTGGACACCAGCATCACAGTATTTCAGTGTTGAGAGTTACTGGAAGTCCCAGTGGAGTACCCTTTGGCATACTAAACTAGCCAAAGGGAAAGGATTGATTTCTTATGGGCTACTTAGTCATCTTGATGATGGGCATCTTCAGAAAGTCTTCAAGGTATGTGTCTTATCTTACTCCTGGAAATTCAGATAGTTCTGCTCGTAAAATAAATGGAACACTCAGAGTGTTTCTTCAGCTGGATTTGACAGTAAAACAGAAGGATCTCCTAATTAAAAATAAACAGATAAATTATATATGCATTTCAGCTAACATAATTAATTTTTCCTCTTTATTTGACTCTCCTTTCATGGTACATGTTCCATAATATGACCTTATTTTCTGCTATTCTTAATGATTAACTTCTGTGCTTTAGACTTAGTTCAGATCTGAATTACTTTGAAGTTCTTCCCCCTGCTTTTGCGGATTTTGTAGTGTGTGTGTCTTAATGTCGAGACCATTTTTTTCTTGTCAGCTCTGAGCAGTTTTGGCCTGTCCGTTTTTCTGTAGTGCCATGGAAATGATTCTTGAGTCCCACTGTAAAGGGTTTTCTTTTCTGCAGTTTGGAGTAATCTGTTTCTTACTGGCAGTTCTTACATTTTTATCAGTTTTGTAAGGTTAATTAATGCAACAGCCTTCAGTCTCAGTTGTCTTAAATATTTAGAGGAAAGAGATGTATTCACGTTCTTGCTGCAAAGCTAGATTTGGTTGAATTTCTGAGTTAGATTCCCAGCTGCTATGAATTGGAGTTCCACTTAAGCCTTTTGGATGATCAGTGCAGAGGGGATCTGGGCTTTTTGCAATTAAATCATGACACTTACTGAGGATGAGCTACTTTGCACTGCAAATATGGCAGTTGCTGCTGTATCTTTGTGTGCAGAAATATGGGATATATTTCTATCTTTTATCTCTGTGGAGGAATAAAGACAGGTGTGTGTGTGTGTGTGTGTGTGTTATGGATGTTTATACACGCAGTCACCCACACTCAAATGTGTTGGGAGAACCCCTCCCTCCTTCCTATCACCAAGTATGCACTTGTACACCTGAAGCTTCAGCTGGCACAGATGGGTAGAGCCTCACTGAGGATTTGAGCCACTGTGCCCAAATTTGTTTCCATGTATCAAAAAGCTCCAAAACCCTACCAAGCCTTGCTACCAAACTTGGAGGCACTTGGGAACAAAGCAGCTCAAAGCAGAAGTAATCTAGATTTGCCTCATGAGAGAATCCTTCCCCATAGTCCCTGGATGAAGCACCCATTTCACTCAGTGCAGTCCTGCTCCCAATACACAGAGCAAGTGAGGTCTTTTCTTACAGTCCAACACACAAAACCTTCTGCTTAGACAAGGAGTGGGAAAGGTGGGGTGATGATGAGCAGGCTAGATGTCCAGGAACTGTAGTGGAGTAGATGAGAATGTCCTTCCAAGGAAGCTCAGAAATTCCTTTCTGCAGCTTTGGGGCAAAGGTGTGTGTCTCCTCACTGTTAGTCTTTTTAGTCTGTTTTCTTATCACGTTAATCACTGTGGGATTAACATTGACTTTCAACTCTTTCAAGTCATTATGACAAGTGAGCAAGGCAGTAAATTCTTCCATATCAAGAGTGAGACAAATTGTACTGTGCTGTATATTATGGCGTAGTACTATTAATTGCTGAACTTGATAAATGTCTTCTGATAGGTTACATAGTTAATGAACAAAGATGTTAATTGCTCTTATCTGAAATAGCTACATTTGCAGGGGCATTCTCTGGAGCCATGGATGTCTCTTAACAGAGATTTATTTCAAATCATCCATTGTTTTCAGCAGTTTCAGAGTCCATTACCCTCCAGTGTGCCAACTGAATAGTCTCCACCCCCATCAGAGTTTTGAGAGCAGTCAACTCTTCCTACACGTTATTCAGCAGGACTGAATCATATTTGGATATGGAAAACTTAAATGTAATATGGTATGATTGTCATCCTGGGCTACAGCAGCAAAGCTCATTCTGAACAGCAGCCAAAAGAGAAATAATCACCTGACAGTGCAAGAGCAAGGGTCTGGAGAAGCACCATTTCCCCCCACCATCTGGAGCTTAATTGGGGAAATCATTCTTCGTTGTTGTGTTGGTGGGAGTTGTCAGTCTAAATATGTTTTAATGCAAGTAACTATCTCTGTTTGTAGAATTCGTCTTTCTGGACGCTTATGCAGCTGAAGATTTAGTACATTATTATATGAGTAAGTGCATACAAGCCTTATATTAACAATGGACGTCATGTTTATTCTTTCCCTTTTAGAATTTCCCATGGAAACAAATGGGCCGATTTTTTGCATTATTGAGTAGTCTGCTGCTGCTGACTTTTCCCAGAAACACTAAGAGAAAGCTTGTCTTAGACACGAGCCTACATGTTCTTCCAGTTTTGGGAGCACTAGATTCCCCTAAGATTTGATTTATAGTGGATTTTTGGTGTGTGGCTATTCTGGTACAAAATTGTTTCAAAGCTGTATGATTAATAAATCTTTATGGAACTGAAAAAAAAAATGACAAAGTTCTCACTGAGGTTAAAACATACCTGATTTCCCAATGGAGAAGTTTCATGTTTCATTAGGAGGCTAAAGGCTAATGTGAAGAGAAAAATGCTTCCTTGACTTTGAGTTTTTGTTTGTTGTAATAAATTTCATTTTCATTTATGACACTCCTACAGTTTTTCAGAATATGTTCAACAGCAAGCAGCCAGAAGTTAAAACTGTAGCCATAAATATGTTAGCTGACATATGTAAGACTTTCCAACGAGTTTCCTAAGTCAGGATTAATTTTGTAGAGAGACTGAGAAAAGTACATTATCTTACCTTGTTTGATAGATTTCAGACTTCACCAGAAAATATATATCTCCTTTCAAAAAATGACAGCTATAGAAATAAGAATTATTTTTCTCAAAGGCATTTTCAACGGAACTTGATGTATTACTGCTCATAGATGCTGTGTCTTTAGACTAATACCAGTAATTACACTGAAATATTCAGGTCCTCACTGCTCATTCCCTTCCCCACAGTATGTTACCCACTGACTTCTGTTATTAATTTCTGTTTCACATTATAAATGGGTGCAAAGGAGCTAAAAAGTAATCTGGTCTCCCTGATCTGCCTGACACCATAGCTACACAAGTATTTGTATGGACAGAGGCACAGTGGGTAGATAGATGTGGGTTTGCTGCTTAAGACTACTACAGATGGCCAGATGCTTCTTGATTGACCCACTGATGATCTGTCTCGTTTTACGTACTTTCAAATCTCTGAATTCACGTTTCCAGTCTTGCATCTTGTTTCAATTTGAATGTCCCATGGGGGTGATGGTATAGCTTCTGGGGGTGTGTGCAAGCAAGACCAGCTGGAACATGAGAACATACAACACTTGCACTGCTTGTTTATCAACCACAATGATTCACTGTGATTGACGTTTGCATACCTGAATGTCAAAATAGCCTGTGTTTTAAGAGGAACCAGTGACTCAGGCTATGGTTTTACCTCAGGCCTTTTCCTGATAAACAACTGAACTGTGCTTGGTCTTGAGAAAACACAACTGGGGAACACCACTCCGTCCTTGCATCTGTGTATATGCAGGGATTAGGGAAAGGACACCTTTCCGTGGAGCTGATTCACCTCTTTAATGCTGTGGTCACTCTGTGTAGAGCACCATAGGCTTGTGATATCTGGGAGGCCTTGGGTCCAAGGACAGCTCTGTTTCAGTGCTGCTTCAGAGCATTTCTGCTCAGCTCCAATATGGGAATGCGTTCTTCAGTGTTTGACAGCATCTAGAAGCACAACTACACACTGATAAATTGATTTGCCTTAGACTCTTTCGATTGCAAAACAGGTGAAGCTCACTATAGTTCATGTTGTCAGAATTGAATATAGTTCACTTCCTTGAATATGGTGTTTTTAATGAAAGCAGAATGCATATGATGTTGCGTATAGGCACTAAAGTAGCTTTGAGCTATTAGTTCTTTTGAGTATGTTAGCAAACAACTGTAGTAAAGCTCTGTGTGTGGTATGGCTTGATAGAAGATATGGAGGTAGGATCATATGAGTGCTATGTAAACTGTCTTATTGGCATAACACTTTCATATGGAGACTTAACCATCTCTGTAATTCCATATTATGGTTTAGGTAGTCTGCCCATCCTATGCAAATTGCAGAACAGTGTTCTTTCCATCTCCTTACTGAAAAGGACTGCCCTGTGAGACCTGTGAAGTTTATGCTTGGGATGAAATCACTTGTGTATGGTTAACAGAGCTGTGACCGAACTGGATCAGTTAATGCTGGTTAAAAGGGGATGGTTTAAGGTACAGAAGAGTCATCTCTTGGGAAGAGATTCTGTGAGAATTCTTCAAATCCCCTTTGAAGTTAATGGAGGGTATTAAGGGCAGTCAGCACCTTCTTAAGAGAGAAATTTAAATTGCTTTGATTCATTTCATTTGATATTTGCATCGTCTGGTTCTGGATTTCTCCCTTCTCCCATCTTTCAGAGCATGTTTTTGATAACTTGCCTCCTGAGCACGCTAGATTTTATGCTGGCTGCTTTTATATTTTTTTCCCTGAGTGTTGTAATGCTGATTATTGAAGGATCTTGGGCCTTTGGCTTCCTGTTGGAACAAGATAATTACTCTCCAGTAGGCAATGCATGACGTACAGTATCAGCGTTAAGCCACTGGGATTCCAGTCACTAGTGTAGAACAATATTGTGGGTAAATGAATAAGCAGAAGTTTATCATACTTCCTGCATAACAAGGTTTTTGTTAAAGAGACAGTGGAAATTGTTTTCAGCAAGGGCTCGTGTAAAGTGAGCGCTGCTACAACAAACGTTACTGAAAAAGATACGAGGGCTCCTTCCTTGCCTTTCTGGGATTTTCTTGTTGAAAAGACAACTGCCTTCATGTAGCTGCAGAGGTGGATGATGGTGCCGTCACTGCGCTCGGGCAGATGACGTTTATGGCTTTATGAACATGTACGAAGCGTGTAACTTCCAAGTGCATTTCCAGATGCACCACCTACTTAACATATGGAAGAAAGTTGTACCAATGAGAAGTAGAGATGTTCCAAATGCAATTTGCTTATTTCACACTCGCCTCCAGGAATCCTGTGTTGTGATTTCAAGAATTGGCCCTGTTTGACCCTGAAATAGATGTGGTTTCTCCCTTGCCTCCTTTATTTCAAGACTATTTGTTAAAAATGATTTCTGTATTGGGCACAGTGGGAGTAAGTTTGAGAAGTTTTAAGTTCATATGTAAACTGGTATTAGTGAGAAAATAATTCATAAGCGTAATGAGCTCTATTCTCTTGCAAGACATGGCCGACTCGGGGTTTATCTGTGTGGTGAGATTAATCATTTGTGTGTGAAAGTAGTTGCCATTTCTCTGCCGTAGCAAAACTGATCAGTTTGCTTACGCTACAGCAAAGCAAATCAAATGACATCTTTAATGACCTCTATTAAATACTCAAATTACTTAAACAACATGAAGACTTGCATAAAGTATAGCATATGTATGCATACAAAATAGATACATAGCTATATCCCTAATACTTTTAGAAGATAATTTTGCATGTGCTTCCACATGTACCTTTATATTTCAGCTTATCTCAGAGGTAATTGTTTATCTGTAATGCCCAAGAATTATAGGGATACTTACAAGGAGTTTCATGCTTGTTTGTTTCCTTGCTAATGTCAACTTACGTTGTACATGTAATTACAAAGCACAGTTACTTATTGATGGTTTAATTGTAACCTTCACTTTAAAACTGGACATCAGCAATCTGCAGGAAACTAGTACTTGCATATTGGCTGAGATGCATGGGTTGGTTGCTCTGCCTTTTCTCGAGTCTAAAAGCTGAGGGCTGAATCTTTGGAGTCCCAAGAACCACTGTCAAATGTACCAGTCTAGATTTTGATGCTGTGCTTGATCAACCTTGCAGCCATGGAGAAGAAAAGAATGTGTGGAATAAAACTACTTGAATGTGGTATGGTGCTGTACTGTTCTGTCTGTAGGGTTGAGATTTCTTCATACACTGATAGCATGTGCATGGCCAGACCCCATCATAGCTCTGTTCAACTTCAGATTAGCTTCTGTGGATTTGGGGTCCAGAAGAAATACAGACATTTTCATATTTCAGGCACCTATATCTGGCATGGGTTGTTTTTTTTTTCCTGAGTGACCTTAACAGATGAAAGAGTTGGATGAAGGTGGCTGGATGGATCTCTTTATTAAATGGCCCATATAGGAATTTTTCTTTCCAGTTAGATATTTTGCTGGCATTTTCAGCGCTGAGAATAATTTTGATAGTGCTGTTCTTACTTGGAAATTGTGAAACTTCTGATGACTAAGTAAACATTTTTTTTCCCCTCTCCTTTGTTTTCTTGCAGCCAACTGGGTACATGGAAAACTCCATTTCCTACAGTGCTATTGAAGATGTTCAACTGCTCTCCTGGGAGAATGCCCCTAAGTACTGTTTACAGCTCACAATCCCAGGGGGTACTGTCTTACTGCAGGTACAGGAAACACTGAAGTACAATTTTCTTTCTCTCTTACTATGAATCTCTTTTAACTTCTGTTTGCTATGCATGAAGTCTTGATTAGATGAACTCAGTAAAAAGCCGAGCACTCAGTTCTGTCAAATTATCTAACCACCAGAAAATTTGCTCAGGGTGATAGCTCTGAAAAATCTTCATGTTGCTTGATAGTCAGAGTGGAAATTTTGGGCCACAGTGATAAAATCATCTTCCTGATTTCGTGCCTCAAAATAGTGCTCTGTTGAAAGGCACATTAATGTGGGCTTGAAACAACTGTATTTTTACATACAGTCCTATTCTTGCCTGAAACAAGTTAAAAATTTCATCCTTCAGTTTGTGTAGGAAACCCATAACTTGCACTGGAACTGAAAGGTGTCCTTTTTTAAAAGGCATTTAGTCTTTACTGAAAGATTTCAGTGTTGATGTGATCTATCTGGACTTCTGCAAGGCTTTTGACACGGTCCCCCACAACATCCTACTCACCAAGTTGGAGA